>JAADVP010000002.1:0-103957 GCA_023335675.1 Globisporangium solare | reverse complement strand
GAAAAATATACTGTATATGTCACATTGGTTAAGAGTCACGCTTGTCTAACCATACGTGATGCTGGTTTAATGATATTTGGATAATGTGTATATTTGTCGTATAGTATACGTGATTGTCTATTTTTTATTTTCCAATCTTTTGTATATTTTTTTTTGCTTTTGAATCTTTTGTATATTTTTATTTTTGAATCTTTTTGTATATTTTTATATTCCCTTTTAAAAACTGTATTTACTGGGGAGGTTTACAGTTTTTCAAACATGGTGTATTTGATGCAGTTGAAAAACCTGCCAACCTATCCGGTAGTAACCGCACTCTTATATCAGGTGTTCACTATTAACGATCATCACTGTACTACTCTCGCCAGTCAGGCCCTTCTTTTGCCCATCCCCTTGTTTCCCATCATGGCTCTTCTATGGCTGGTCTACAAAACCTGTACTAGACGCAACAACTCAAACCTCATATTTTGCCTGTTCATAGTTCTCTATTTATGCACACGATCCAGTATTCATTGCTGAAAGTTTATAGTTTTTATTTATCCGTATAACAGGGCAGAATCGACTGCTGCACTGCGGCGCCTACTACAGATCTTCTTGCACCCATCGGGTGTAATCGCTCCTCCGTGTCTCTCCTGTTGCAGCATTTCTCCCCCGTCGCTGTGTAAACATGGCCCCTCGAGGGCGTCTGCACTGTTGCTGCTTCTGAAGGGCCGACAGCCATCAACATCCCACAGTAGAGCACAGACCGTGCGCCAGGAGTTGATATTGATGCTCAAGACCCCGTATTCGAGGCTTTTATTGGCTGAAGTGTGTACGAATGACGTGCACAATCGACGAATGTTGATGCTTCTCGTCGCTTGATGATGCCTCAAGAAGGTCCATTGCAACTTGTACAGCGCTGACGTACTGCACTGTAGACTCCTGGGGGCAGGTCTCCGTGGGGCCTTCAGTCTCCAAGTCATTTCCCATCTTGACGCCCATCGTCTCAAGCCCCGTCTCTCAGAAGCCATGAAAACCGCTTTTGTCATCAGTGCGCTCGCTTCCGTACTCGCAGTCACGTCAGCCAATATCGAGGAAGAGTCCTCGCTCTACGTGACCGAAGCTCCACAATACGTGCGTCCGTACGTGCTCCCAAAGGAAAGCGGCCTCAGTGTGAGCGTGGGCCAGCAGATCTACCGCTTCTCCGTCACGGGCAACTCGTCGGGCGGCGCGTTCACGCTGCTGCAGACGAACGCACCTGACTCGACGGACCTCGGCGTGCTCCCGCACATCCACAAGCTCCACCACGAGAACTTTTACTGCACCAAGGGCCGCGTGCAGCTGTGGGCCAAGCTCGGCGACGCGGAGCAGCAGTCGCGCATCTTGACCCAGGGCGACTACGGCGTCGTGCCGCACGACACGATCCACACGTACCAGACCCTCGATCCCGACACGCAGCTCACTGGCGTGATCCAGCCTGGCGGCTTTGAGAAGCTCTTCCTCGCCATCGCCGACGGGAGCTACGACTCGATCACTGGTGCGGAGTACGTTCCGGCCGCTGCTGCGACCGCGTCGGCCGGTGCAGGCGCCTCGAGCGACACGATCTCGTCGCTCACGGCGTTTGATGTGTATGCTCAACTGGACTTCACTCCGCGTCGCGATCTCGTGGACGGCAAGGCGGGGTCGGGCAACTGGCATAACGGCAGCAACACGCTTGCGGAGGACGGCTTCACGCCCAACTTCGTCGCGAAGAACTACGGGCCAAAGTACCTCAACACCGAGTCAGGCTACAAGGTGATCGCACCGCTCGCCACGGGCGCGCAGACGACCAACAACTTCACTATGGGCACGATCACGATGTCGCCCAAGCTCGTCAACGAGACCGCCGTGACCACGACGGCCAAGCAGCACCTCGCGCTCCAGCTGCAAGAGGGCGAACTCGTCGTCACGATCAACGGCGAGACGGCGCGCTTGATCCAGGGAGACGTCGTGTTCGTCCCGGGGGCGACGCCGTTCGCGTACTACGCGTCGGTGCCGTTCACCAAGTTCCTGTACGTGAGCGCGGGCGGCGACGGCTTTGACGCCGACCTGCTCGCGAAGAGCATTTCGTGGGGCTACCCGATGTACCCAGCGTACGCCGGCTTCGTGGTGTCCACAAACTAAACGATCTTCGAGCTCGTGCGATGTGGGGACGAACTGTTGGCTGCATGCATTGTTGCTTTGAGCTCAGCTCACGCAACAATTGTGACTCGCCCGCACAATACAGCATTACTATTGTCATTTTTGCAATAAATCCAGTATCTCCTTTTGCCTGGTGCGGATTTTGCTGAGTGCACTTGCAATGCGAAGTTAAGCGACTGCGGATGTTGCAGAAAGTTTGGCTCGCATTACTAAATCCGCACTTCAAGTACGAAGAAAAAATCCCATCGCTCTGCGCCATGGGGTAGTTTTCTCACTAAAAGTGCCACCATGGACGATGCGGAGTGGCAAGATGGCGGCGGGGACTTCCAAGTGCGGCAGGCGCTCCTCTACGCCGTCGGCTCCATCTGCGACGACGAAGGCGCGTGGCGTAGAGTGCCTCTGTGTCGCCTTTCGTCCGTGTGGGTGCTCACAGTGTGTATGTGCGTGTGTGTGGGTGGATGTCAGGGCAGAAGCAGCAGCGCGAGCGCCACATGCGCGTGCGGCCGGCGCCGTCGAAAGAGACGCTCGCGCTGCTAGGCGACCTCGTGCACAAGCAGGCAGAAGGTACGCACTGGCGGCAACTGCTGTGAGATGCACAACTATCGCGCCGTAGCTTAGCCGTGCATGCTGTCGCGCAGTGCTAGCGACGGAGCTGCAGCACTTTGCGCACCACGCCAACCGCAAGAGCATCAAGCCCGAAGACGTGCTGCTTTGCGCGCGCAAGCACCCGAGTTTGGTACGGATCTCCCCTGTCTTGTCCCCCAACACGACCTAGCAGCCTCCTGACTATGCGGTGCGTGCATGCGCCTCAGGTGAAGCTCCTGCAAAAGTATCAGCGAGAGCATCTTGCCGCAGGCAGCAGCAACAACTCGGCGGCGGCTGCAGCGTCGCGCCGCCGCCTCCGACGCGCTGGCCTCGACGACTAGCTCTGTGCGGGCTCTCTCTATTATGCATTATTGCCTCCAAAGCATCGAGTTCTTCTTTCTCCGCGTGTTTTGTGTTCTCTCTCGCAGTGGCGGACTGCATTTCCTCCCATAGAGGAACGTGCGATCTCGATCTCGCCACAGACTCAATGGGAGAATGACGTGCTGCGCTGGTGGTGGTCGTAGCTCGTTGATGCTCGCGGCGACTTGGCCTCGCGCTCCAGCTGCCGGTACTCGTTCAGGAGTCGCAGCGACGCCGTTTTGCGGCGAATCGCCTCGGGGCTGTGCACGATGCGTCGCAGCGGGTTGGTGCCGCTGTTGGACGTCTGCTGAAGCACCTGTTTGAGCAGGTTGACCTGCTTGCCCTTGGCCTCCAAGTCGTCTAGGAGCGGACCCAGCGCACTCGACAATTGCACTGCGCTGCGGCTGCCGTCCCCAGGAGGACCCGATCGAGTGCCCTCGAGCTGCGCGACCGTGTCCTTGTAGCGCGCGTTGAGCGCCGCGAACTCGCGTTCCGCGCTATCCAAAGCCGCAGCGAGGTCGTTCAGGATTTGCGTCCAGCATCAGCGGAAGGCGTGGGCGTCAGCGATCAGCGCCAAGCAGAGAGAGAGAGAGAGAGAGAAGGCTTCTACCTGCATGGGGTTGATGTACGCAGACACGGGGGGCGGCGGTGGAGGTGGCGGCACTTGGATCGCTCCGGGTTTCACGCGCTTCCTCGATGTGCCTGCGGGCGGCATCTCGTCCGGTCCAGAAGCGTGGCTGCCACGAACACGCTCCGAGAGCAGCGTCGTCGTTGGGTTGTCGCTTGTGCCGAGGATGCTCGCGCTTCGTGTCCGTGCTGCTGCTGTACGAGCAGTGGCTGCGCTTTTCGGGGTACGAGGCGATTTCCTGTGCGCCTTCGGCATCGACGTCGGGATCTCGATCGGCAGCGTGTTCGGGGCCACGTACGTCGTGTCGCATTGTCGGATCGCGTCCTGCACGTTGCCGAGGATCGAGAACGACGGCGACGATGATGTCCCGAGAAGAAACGGGATCTCTCTACGGCGGAAATTGCACGAGCAAGTGAGATGGAGAAGGAAGGGGGAAGCGCGCTGTCTGAGCTACGTCCACAAAGCCAAGCGATAATCGCGTACTTTCCGAGGTTGGCGTCGCGCAGAAGCGTCATATTGTTCCCCACCGATGCCCGCGTTGTCGTTGCTGCTGATTTCGTCGTCCCAGAGCCGCTCGTCGCTTTCTTCTTTCGCCGTGCTGTGGCAGTTGCAGCCTCGACCGCGTTACCTGCTCGTCTGGACCTGATGCTACCATTTGTGCCAACTCGCGGCGCCATTGCCGCTGACGCGCGACTCGCGGCCGTGGATTTGGAGAGCGTCGACACGCGTTGCTGCTGCTGCTGCAACTGTTTGTTCTTCTTCATGGCTTTGTTCACGGCATTCGTGGCTTCCCACACCTTTGCCACGAGCTTCTCGTTCGCGTGGGACATTGCTGTCACTGTTTGCTAAGCAAAAATGAAAATGCAAGTGACGCACACGACATAAAAAAAGCGGAGTTGAGCAGTGCACACGTACCTCAGCGTCCTGGAGCCGCGTCCGCGTCTCGGCGTGGTTGCTAGACTCGCGCTGAAACTGCGCGTCGAGGCGCTGGATCTGCTCCTGCGCCGCTTCGTGCTGCTGCTGAAGGGATTGCAGCTTGCGCTTCAAGTCCTGGACGTCGCTCTTGTACGAAGCCTTCGTATGGTCCAGTTCTGTTCAGCGTAGTGGTGCATGCACAGCGTCAACATGGTGTCCCCGGTTCCCCCAATTCCTGAACGTATGAACGCGCTTACCTGTCTGCAGTCGCGTTCGTTGGGCCTCGGCGATCTCGAGTTGGGTCTGCAGGTCGTCCGCTTTTGTCGAGTACGTCGTGAGCAGCGACTGCAAGTGCGTGATCTCGGACTCGAGCGCGCGCTTGCGCTCGTCGCTCTTCACGAGCTGCACACTCAGCTCCTCCTTCTCGCACCGGAGCGCATCGTATGCAGCGCGCGCCGACTCCTTCGTTTGGCCCAGTTCGTACGTGAATTTCTTTTCCGACGACGCAAAGTGTGCTTCACGCTGCATATGCCAGGCAACGAAGACGAGTGAGAGATGCAATACTAGGCAGTGTCATGTACAGCGGAAGCACGGCGGTCGTACCTTTCGCGCATCGACTTTGATGTCGGAAAGCTGCTGCAGGAGCGTCTCGCACTCTTCTTCGAGTCGTCGGATCTTGTCTTGGAGCGCTTTAAGGGCCGACAGCACGGTGCGACTGCCTTGGGCGTTGGAGCCGGCAGCGCCACCGCCCCCCCATCCCCAGCAGTGAGCTGCTCGCAGCGCCGTAAAGTGCAGCATTCTTCAACGAAGAGCTGCTCGTCGGGAACGGCGGGTTGTTGGCAAACAGTTTCTTGTGCAAACTCGTGCTGTTGTCGCTGTTGTCGCCGCCGTTAATCGCGGAGTTCGGGGTATTGTGGCTCATCATGGACTTGGATCGCGTCGCAGCGCGGGTATCTCTCTCTTTTCCATGGACCTGAGCGTGCAGCGCCGCAGGGTCAAAGGATGCATGGCGACCCACATTCCTGCCGTTGCCACTTGCCATTGCACCATCCAGTTTCCCGTGAATAGGCCGTGAGACAAACTCGCCGAGACGAACCTGGTCCGAAGTCGTCGTCATCCCGTGCACGACGCGCAAGTACTCGAACAGAGACGCCGGCGGGTCCACCGGTAATGAAGGCGTCTTTAGCGGCTCGCCCACGTCCTGGGAAGCCAATTTCTGGAGCGTCTGCTTGAGCTGCTCCATTTCCTCCTTCGGGGACGGCAGCAAAGCGGGTGCGACGGCGGACACCAGCCCGCGGCCGTCATCCATCGCGCCGTCGT
Source organism: Globisporangium solare (assembly GCA_023335675.1). Taxonomy (NCBI): domain Eukaryota; phylum Oomycota; class Peronosporomycetes; order Pythiales; family Pythiaceae; genus Globisporangium; species Globisporangium solare. The sequence continues at coordinate 97,992 of JAADVP010000002.1, read as the reverse complement.
TTTGTGTGTCGTCACTCAGAAACGACGCCGGCTTGTGCTTTGTTCGCGACGAGGTCGACGACGCTGACGACGAGCTGCTTTTCCGAGTCGCAGTCCCTGTTGCTTTGCCTCGAGTGTGCGAGGACTCGGATTTGTTTGACGTGGTGTCTCGTGACGCTTCATGCGGATGCGTGGGTGCTGGTGGCGGGACCCAGACCACGGTGGACTTTGCCTGCTGCGTTGTCGAGATGGGCATCGGACGTGGCTTGCTGGCGCGTCCCCGAGTCGACTCGTAAGCATCTTTGCCATCGCTGCTGCTACCGTCGTCGCTGACTTCCGCATCGTTCACATCGCGTTGCGCTCGATGTGCCCGAGTTTGCGTACGACTACGGTCATGAGGAAACCCATTCCCAGCGACGCCATTCTCCTCGCGCTCTCGATCTTCTTCGCAGCTCGCTCGCTCCTCCTCTTTATCCTCATCTTCGCTCGCATCCATCGAGGTCGCTCTCGTGCGGCCACGAGTAGCGCGGTTACTCGCCGCTTGCTGGGTCTCTCTGTGCAGCTCTTTGCCCAGCGTCAATGGTCTGGAGGACGCTGAGCTTGCCGTGCTTGTCTGAACCTCGCGCTGGCGTCTCAGACTCGCTGCTTTCGTTGTACACGTGACCGTCGTCGTGCTCGAGTACGTGTCGCCGCCATCTTCATCGCGGTGCTTCGTCGCTGGCGTTGCGCTCCTCCTTCTCCTTCTCCGTGGGCTGCTGGAGCTCGTGCGCACGTGCTGCTGGACGTCCGCGGCAAGTCCCGCGCGCTCAGCGGCCGCGTGGTGGCCGCGCACGCGCTTTTCGATGTGCTTCCACGCCGACGCATGGAGCTTCCTCCGTGGCGAGATCACCGTTTCGCCGCGCGTCGAGATGACCACCGCGTCGTCCTCGCTGCTGCCCTCACTGCTGGCGTCCGACGCATACGCGCTGCTGCTGCTGTGGTCCCCATATCTGCCGTCGTCCGGGAGCTCGTACTCGCTCGAGGAGCTCATCTTGCGCTGTGTGCTGAATGGGCTGCTTTGTGGTGCGACAGAGTGATGGTCCCCCTGTGTCCTTTCGTGACCATTTCGTATCTCGACGCATTTGTATTATGGCGCAAATGGCGCACTCAACACGCACGCGCGCTGCACGGGCGCTATCGAGGGGGGAGGGAGAGAATGAAGAAGAAGCATCGTGTATTCAACATAGATAGATGCGCACACACGCACACACACATAAAACAAGAGAGAGAGCGGGAAAGAGAGACTAGAGTCTGGACGGGTCGACTTTGCTGCGTCACTGCGCGAGCTGCTGCACGGCGTGCTGCGCGGCGATGCGGCCGAACACGACGCACTCGGCGAGCGAGTTGCCGCCGAGGCGGTTCGCGCCGTGCAGCCCGCCCGAGACCTCGCCGGCCGCGTACAGACCCGCGATTGCCGAGTCGTCGCTGCGCAGCACCTGCGCGTGCTCGTTGATCTTGACGCCGCCTGGTAGTCGTCAACAGCAATGCAATGCAACACAAGTCAGTAAACGCAACGTACAAGCTCCACAAAGCAAACATGATGCACAGCGTACCCATGGTGTAGTGCACGGCGGGGGCGACTTCCATGACGTGGATCTCCATGTGCGACGTTACGTCCTCTGCGTGGTGCAGCGGGTACGGGAACACGGTCTTGCCGAACGCGTCGGGCTGCTGGCCGTGGCTCACCTCGGCGTAGTCGTTGAGCGTCTGCTGGAGCGCGAACGCGTCGACGTGGCAGAGCGCGGCGGCTTGCTCGATCGAGTGCGCGACTTGCACGAGCCCCATGTTCTTGTAGAAGCCGAGCGTCGTCTCCATATCCTTGGCGCCTTCAAAGAGCAGCATGTGCGCGTCCTTGGACGGCAGCGCCAAAATCGCAGTCGCCACCTTGTCGCGCGTCGCGAGTTCGTTCACGAACCGCTGGCCGCTCGAGTTGATGAGCAGCGCGCCCGCGCCGCGAATCGCCTCGGGCGCCAGAAACTTGTGCTTGGCGCTGCGGTCCTTCGGATTGATGAACGCCGTCGGGTGCAGCTGCACCTTGTCCATGAGCACGAGCTCGGCGCCGAGTTGCTGCGCGAGGCCGAGGCCGTCGCCGTGGGCCCACGGCCCGTTCGTCGTGGGGAAACTCTCGACACCCGGCGCGAACTTCTTCAAGAGCGCCGGATTCGCCGAGTACCCGCCGGTCGCGAGGATCACGACGGGCGACTCGATGGTCTCGTGCAGCGGCTCGCCGGCGCCTTCGTCCCGGCCCGTCTTGTCGACGCGGTCGATCACGAGGCCCGTAACGCGGCCGTTCTCAAAGAGCACTTGCTCGGCCGACGCGCTCGTGACGACGTCGATACGCCAGCCGTGGGCCGCGATGTGGTCCGTCATGAGCTTCTGCAGCGCGCTCACGATCGCGAAGCCGACGTTCGGGCCCTGGGCGTTGCGGTGCGTGCGTTTGGCCGAGTGGCCGCCGAGCTGCGACAGCACCGAGAGGTCGACGTGGCCCTGCTTCTCGAGAAATGCGATCGCGTCGCGCGACTCGCGCACAAACACGTCGACGAGCGGCTTCGTCGCGAGGCCCGCGCCCGAGTTCAGCGTGTCCTGCTCGAACACGGGCGCGTCGGCGTCGCTGAGCGCGGCGTTGATGCCCGACGATGCCTTGGCCGAGTTGCCGCCGAGCTTGCCTTCTTTCTCCACGAGCACGAGCGAGAGCGACGGGTTGCGCGTCGCGGCCTCAATGCACGCGGCGAGGCCCGCGAGCCCGCCGCCGACGACCGTGATGTCCGTCTTGCGGTGGATTGGAGCGTGCTCGCCGTGGTCATTGGTGGTCATCGCTGCGTCGTTACTGCTGCTGCTAGGGGTGCTGGGGAATTGCCAAATGGACACCACGCAGCACAGCGTCAGCACGAGCAAGCAGATACGCACCGAGTGCGCATCCAGATGGATGATCACCTGCATGCTGTTGAACTCTGAGCGCTGAACATTCCGCGGCCGTGATGCGGCGCCGTCGCTGCCAAAACCACGCACCACAGCCACATAGACACGCCGCCGCCGCGTCGTTAGAAAAACAAACCAAAGCGTATCTTTGCCGCCGCGCGCACCTGATTCTTTCTATTGCGCTTCAAGCGGCAACACGCCACAGCGCCGCATACAGAATGGGGTACGGTACCGGAAAGCGACGTGACGAAGCGCAGGCGACTGCCTGTGCCTGTGTGGGTTTGGATATGAGACGTCGTTGCTGCTGTGTACAGCTTCAGTGTGCACGCGCACCTGCCGCGTGCCGGAGCATTGGGGGATAAAAAAAATAATAATAATAGGCAGTCGGGGGCGTCTCCGGAAATGGGCGACGAGGGGCCTCGCGATCCGCTCGTTGGCGTGTGTCTCTCGCACTCGTCCATGGGTGCATCAATCAAATAAAAACAAAGAAAGCCAAGAAGAAGAAAAAAATAGTGTATATGTTTATGAATATGGCGGGCGCACTACTGCGCCACGTGTGCTCCGCGAGCGCTGCTGTGCTATCCAGAAGCTGCTCAGCGGCGCAGTCCGTTCTGTTCTGTCCTGCTTCTTATTCGTTTCGAAGCAATGCGCGCGCTTCGAGGCCCTTCTTGAACGCCTTGATGACACGGATCTGCGCGCGCAGACGCGCGAAACCGCGCACCCAGAGCTCTTGGCCGCGCTGCGACTTGACCTCGCGGATCTCGACTTCGTCGACCTCGCTGCACAGCGCCATCCACGACGGCGCGTCCTTGACCGAGATCGAGCGCAGCAGCAGCCCAACGGGCAGCGACAGGAAGCCGATGCCGATGCAGATGAACCACTCCGACACGTTCAGCGGCTTGCACTTGAACCAGTCGCCCGTGAACTGCACAATCACGACTTGCATGACCATCTGCAGCACGCACACGTACAAAAACACGCGGTTCTTCGTGATGCCCGTGAAAATGTTGATCTCGTCATGGATCTTGCGCGCGTTCAGCTCGTTAAACAGCTGTAGCCACACAAACGTGTTGAACACGAGCGTCATGTGCTTGGTCGCGCCGTTCTGAATGTCGTCCTGGTCCTGCGTGATTCCGTTCGCGATATCCACAGCAGTCAGATCTTCCGGGTAGTCCGTCACAATGCCGCTTGGCACATTAAAAATCTTGTGGCCCTTGAACGTAATCACGATCAGAATGACCAACTGCAGGATCGACTGGCCCAAAATGTGCTTCGTCATCTTCTTCGACACCAATGGCTGGGTCTTTGGGTACGGCTTGCGCTCGAGCAGCGCTGCAGTCGGCTCTTCCGTGGCCAACGCCAGCGAAGCGAACGAGTCCATGATCAGGTTCACCCACAGCATTTGCACAGCAGATAACGGCGACTGCTCGATGAACACGGCACCAACACAAGCCATCGTGATGGCGACAACGTTGACCGTCAACTGGAACTGCAGGAACTTGGCGATCGAATCGTACACGTTGCGGCCCCACTTAATCGCGTTCACGATCGAGTTGAAGTTGTCGTCCATCAAAATAATGTCCGACGCGTCCTTCGCGACCGACGTGCCACTGATGCCCATGGCAAAGCCGACGTTCGCCTTCTTCAGCGCAGGCGCATCGTTCGTGCCATCACCCGTCACCGCGACAACTTGTGGTCCATGAGGAGCCAGCGTCGTCTGCATCAAACCAGTCACAAGCGTGTACTTGTCCGTCGGCGACGAACGCGCGAGCACGCGAAGCATTGGCCAGATCTTGTCAAATTCCGACTGAATGATGTTGCCGCTGGCATCCAGCACACGTGAACGGAACTCCGAGCCTTCCATGACCAGCGAACCATCGCCAGGGTTGATGATACCACACTTGCCAGCGATCGAGCGAGCAGTCGTGATGTTGTCGCCCGTGACCATGCGAACGGTGATGCCCGCAGTCGCGCAGTGCTTGATGGCACTTGGCACTTCCGGACGCACAGGGTCTTCAATGCCGACAATCGCGATACACGTCAAGTCCTTTTCAATGTCCTCGTCGGCCCACTTGTTGATCTCCTCGGCTGGCGCGTCAATGTCGCGGTACGACAGACACAGCGTGCGGTACCCTTGGGACGCGTACTTCTCAATCACAGATGCACCGATTTGAGTCTTGCGCGCGTCGCTGAGCGCCGTCTTGCTACCATCGAGGTGCTGCACGTCCTGGCACAGGCCAAGCACGACTTCCGTCGCACCCTTCGTGTAAATGCGCGACTTGGATTCCGAGAGCTTCACGACCACAGACATACGCTTCTTCGCGCTGCTGAACGTCAGCATGTGGCCAACTTCCGTGATTTCGCGAAGTGGTTGGTACTCAACGCCACCGTCACGAACAAACTGCAAAAGCGCGCATTCGGTCTTGTTACCAGTGTGCTCTGGCTGGCCGCCAGCAACCTTTGGTGGCAAAATTTCCGCCGTCGAGTTCACCGCGATACCAGTGCACAGCACGTCCTTCGTGGCTTCCGACATCAAGCCCAGCGTTTCTTCGGCCGTAGAGAACTCCTTGTCGCCGATCCAAATCTGCATGACCGTCATGCGGTTCGTCGTGAGCGTGCCCGTCTTGTCCGAGCAAATCGTGGTCGCCGAACCCATCGTCTCACAGGCGTCCAAGTGACGCACCAAGTTGTTGTCCACAAGCATCTTCTTGACCGAATACGCAAGCGCAATCGTGACAGCGAGCGGGAGACCCTCAGGGATCGCAACCACCAACACCGTGATGGCGATAATGAAGAAGTTCAAGTAGTCGCTGACGTAGCCGCTCTTCCACGCATGGCCTTCAGTGCCAAACGTACGAATGGAGAAGCGGATACACATGATCACAAATACCAAGAGCGCGACCACCGTACCGAGCTTTCCGATCAAGATCGTCAGGTTGTACAGCTTGCCTTCCAAAGGCGACTGCGACTCTTCGTCGTGCTCGTCGTCGTCATCGACCTTGTCGTCCTTCGACATTTCCTTTGGCGTTTCCATGATCGCGTACCCTTCGCCCTCGCCACCATCGGCTGGCGCATCGTCCTTCGAGGCTGATGTCGCCTTCTTGCCGTTGATCAGAGCCTTGATGATACCGGCCTGCGAGTTCTCACCCACACACACGACCAGCATCTTGCCGAGACCTTCCATGACCTTCGTGCCCGAGAGCAAGAACGGGTTAGCGCTGCTCTTGGTCAGCAGGTCGGACTCGCCCGTCATCGCCGACTCGTCGAGCTTCAACTCCTTCTCGTCAAACACGAGGCCATCGGCAGGGATGATGTCGCCGAGGTCGACGCGCACAATGTCGCCGACGACCAAGCTGAACTTGCCAACTTCGCACGGCACGCCGTTGCGGATCACCTTGATCTTTTCGTCTTCCTTGATCGCGTTCAGGCTCTGGAACTGCTTCTCCTTCTGGTAATCGTTCACGGCCGTGACGACGGTCACGATAAACACCGCGAGAATGATACACGCGCCTTCGATCCAGCCCGTGTCCTTGTGGTCGCCGACCGTCGACGACAGGATCATCGAGATCACACCAGCGATCGTCAAGATGATGATCGTGATGTCCTGGAACGCGTCCCACATGAGCTCCAGGAACGTCTTGGCCTTGGGCGGCGCGACGTAGTTGCGGCCAAACGTGTCTTCGCGCTGCTTCAAGTCGCTCGCATTGTCGTTGTCGAGGCCCTGGCGGATGTTGACGTTGAGCGCGGCCGCGACACCCTCGAGGCCGCCGAGACTCGTCACTTGCTCCTGCGCCTTCTCGTGCGGCGTCTCAATGAGGCGGATCAGATCGCCCGTGAGCAGTCGGAACGCCATTGTGTGTGTGTCTCTCTCTCTCTCTCGCTGGGCGCTTCGTTAATCGAGTCGGTTGTCCAGCGCGAATTGGTGAATGAGCGTTATGAGAACGATTCGACTAAGCGGGCGAGGACGACGGACAGGAGGAGAGAGAGAGAGAGAGAGGGAAGCGCGCGGTCCACACTGTGTGGATCGCACGACACAGCTGATGTTCAGCAGGGCCGACTCGGCGTTTGTATGGGCGAAGCGCCAGGCGATGCGGAAGTGAGGCGCAAGGACGGGGAGACGCAGCAGGACACAAAAAACACATGGGAAGGACGAGGAGGGGCGACACCCCGCTTAGTCGAATGCTTCACTTGGCCAGCGACGGTGCCAACGCGTTTGCAGTTTGGCCATGCAGGCCGAGAGCGCACAGTGGTCGCTCCTCCTGAGTGGGACCCCTTTCCCTGACCTCGAAGATCAAACTGAACAGTGATATTGTGTTTAAGATCTCATCGATTCTCAGAAAACGAATGCGCACTCCCAGACCCGAGATGGTGAGTGGATTTTCCAGTGCCGTGTCGCAGTATCCATTTCCGCAGGTTACGATGGTGTGTTCAATCAGCGCAGAAACAGGCGCTTTCTCAGACGAAGGTGAAGTGCTCCCACCCTACCCGCATCTCGGACACTGTGTCTTTTTTTATCGCCCTCGTCCGTTTTGGCCAATCCTGTCGCTGCACGTTTAGTTATCCGCCAATCAAGGCGCCGAAAAGCAGAGCATGCCGGATGCGCTTGCGTTCAATGTGGGATGCGTTTAAACACGAAACGGGCAGAGACTGGGCGGAGATCCCATCAACCGGGACCATCTGCCACAATTAATCGAATGGTGTATGTCGGCAAAAAATATCGAATTTTCACCACCTCATAGCAAACAGCAGCTTGTTAAATGTATGGCGCTTGTTTGCTTGGTGGCTGACTGCGATCCCTGGTAACAAGCGACTTCAGAGCAGCAAAGCCGACAGCTTCCTTGCATGGGACGCCGTCCATGCCGCCAGTTTGGGGCCGTTGCTACTGTAACGATATGGACAGAGATTCATTTCGGCTATTTTCGATATCCAGTGACACGCATTCGCCAGCAAACTGCCGATAATAGAAACCAAAGTCAATACCATTTGGGGTACACTGAACACGCCGTCAGCAACGTGGGGAGGAGACTGACCAGTGCGTCATTTTGTATCGGATACAGCAACCAGGAATCCTACCGCCTGGATCTTTCCACTATCGGCTCCTCCCTCGAAAAGAAAGTCAGAAGCAAACAGCACATAGCGAAACTGAGATATCCGTGCGACTCGTTTCTTTTTCGCCGCTCTCTGGTATCCTTTTTCTTTTTCAAACCCACAATTGGCTTTCACGTTGGACAGGAGCCCAAAGCAGGACATAGGTTCAGTGCTTAGTCGAATTCTGATGGTTAGCCCGGTTCTGGAGGCAAAAATTCAATCCATCTCGAAGAGCATCTCTGCGAGAGAGCGAATCTCTCCGCTCCCGATCCTGAGGCCTTGATGACTTGCTCGTGGCGGTGCGGAAGAATACGCCGCTGCTGCGTCAGTCGCTGTCATGTGGGCTTGCATGCATGCAGACGTGAGACTCCCACGACGTTGTGCAAGTGTATATCGCCGAGTCCAACGTAGCCATTAAGCTGTCTCTTGCAATCTGAGTCGTTGGAATGCCAAGGCATTGATCCGGGGCTTTATCGATCGTCCAAGGTGTCGAAAAGGGATAAAGAGCGGACGGAGATCGCATCGAAGCCCACCATGTGGCAAAATGGCGGCCAAGCGAGCGTCAGAGCTTTGGCCAAAATCGAATCTTCGTGGTGAGCTTGCTGAACATCTGTACGTTAATCCCATGATTAATGAATTGTCTCATCTGGCCGCTGGTGCTCGGGCAGTGCTGAAAATGCCTTGTAGAGCGAGTCGTTGTACAAGGCTTTCTTAAAAGAAAGCCGTGTTGGGACCTCGTGGAATGGTGAGGTGCAGGGCTCCGCTGGTACAGTACGCAAGTAGGGAGAGGGGTAGCACCACGCCAGAGTGGACGGACACTGAAGCATCGCCTGGGTCTCATCGACGCGGCACGCGCAGGGCTTCCCAAGGCGTAGATCCGGAGCCAAGCACGTAGGTACGTACATCACGTATGTCCATGGAGAGGCGATCTCCAGCAGCGCACATGGTAACGCTCAAACGAAGCGCGCGTGCATCCAACTTCATTTCAGTCTCTCTCTCGTAGCGGAGCTGAATAAGGCTCAGGCTCGTGCCTGAGTTGCAGTGGTAGAACAGATTATAAAAGCGCAGAAGTCCTCCCCCCCCCCTCTGCTTTCACCAAGGGGAGCACCTCGCTTTCGCTCGAGAAATGGCGCACTGCGCTGCCTTCGGCAGTTTGTTCGCTGTATCCAAAGCAAGAGATAGGTTCAGTGCTTAGTCGATTCGGTTGGCCTGGTTATGAAAAAGCGCGTCGCGAGTAAGCATCTCTACAACCCCGCACACGAGACCGCTTTTTCCACCAGCCCATCCGTCGGGCGAGCTCTTTCGTAATGCGCAGGCAGCGGGACGACCGACGAGCACAGACTTCACCATTACATCACGCGCCGCTGAGATTTGCAAAGGTCCTGCGGAATTCGTTGCATCGTCGAAGGAGTTCGACGCCAACAACTGCGGATCAGCTTCGCATCGCGAGCAAAATGTTGAAGTCACAGCGGCCAGAGACCACTGACAGACTGTGCGTGGCCTCAGTGTCTGCATGCTGCATAGTATTTACAAAACTATGACAAAAGAGTTGGCAATATTTACAATTACTAGACGGAATCGGACCATCATCCGGATAAATTGGGTCCTCTAATTTGGTGTGTGTTACTATTTGAGAATAGTGGCACTCGTACTTAACGATGCCTCCATCATGGCTTCGAAAACAACGAGAATGATGCAAAGCAGCAAGCTGCAGGCGCTCTTGACGCGGCTGCGCTGTCCGCCGTTCCTCAACGCGGAGGCGAGTGCGGAGTACGAACAGAGCGTGCTGTCGACCGCGTTCCGGCGGACTCTGTTGCTGTGGCTCTTCGCTGTGTACCAGACGCCCAGCGTGCGTCTTCTCGAAGAGGAAGCGTGGACGCGATACGAGCCGTCGACCCAGGAGCTGCTCCAGTGGCTGCATCTGCTGGTTCGAGGTGGTTGCCGCATACATGACAGCGAAGAGGTCGCTCAGCTAACGCGGCTCGTGTATGCATCTCTAGGGAGTGCACGATGGCGGCGCGCTGCTGGAGAGCGAGCTCAGTGTCGAGGTCACGTGCGCGCAGTTGCTGTTAGTGGTCGAGTGCGTCCATGGTCGCATTTTGCTAGAAGTAAGGAATGCTGCAAGCGGGGTTTTGCACTGGCGGAGTTGCACGTATGAGTGCGTGGGGCTTATATGTGATGCGATTGATAAATGGTGGGGGTGCAGGAAAAGGGCGAGCAGGCGTGCTTACTGGAATCGTTCAACCTTCTCGACGACATCGCTACCCACGCGGTAAAGCGCGCATGCGTATCGTATCGCTGCTGCTTCGTGTATGCTTATGTGAGCGCCTGGACAATGCTGAACAAAAACGCAGGACAACATCTTTGACGCTCGCTGCGAGATCTTCCCCGTGAGCATCCAAATGATCGTGAATGCGGATAGCGGCGCACCATACGACCCAACAAAGGCCCAAGAAGAGATCCGCTCGATCGAACGGGTACGCGTTCTGCAAATCAAGGAGGTGTGGGGCAGCAACAGACTCAAGCACTCTCTGTTTAGCAATCGCAGGTCATCGCTGCTCGGATTACGTCGGCGAGAGACCGACTCGAGGCCCTCGCTGGCAGCGCCACCGTCTCTATGGATTTGGATGGATCCAGAGCTCTCAGCAAAGAGCTGGGCGGCTACTTGCGCGAGTCGTTGGCGCTCATGGAGCAGTACGAACCAGCATGGCCGGCTTGTGTGCTATATTCTGCAATCTAACGCGGGAGGACTGACACCACTACTCTTGTGCTGTTTGTTGCGCAAACCGATGAGCGCAGAGCAAAGACAATGCTCCAGGACGAAGCGTCGTGCTGGCTGACCGACTCAACACCGCAGCTCGCGAACCTCGGTGTCGCCGCAAGCGAAACCTACCAGCGCATCGACAAAGTGCTCCAGTTTTTCGAGCACACCGAGGTACCCCTTCCCTCTTCACCAGCTTTGAGCCGTGTCCTTCATCATCTGGTTTGTTTCCATGTCGTGGATGATAAACAGGCATCTGCGCAGCTGAGTCGAGACGCCAGCTTCTTGGAAAAAGCTCGTGAAGTCACGACTTAGTACGTAATAGTCCTACTTGGTCCCATGACTCTTGACGCTGACACTTTGTGCGCTGCGTTATGGAAAATCCGCGTAGCTGCCAGGAGGTCGTGAGCCGCATCGCCCCCGACCTCCGAGACCAGCTCGACGCGCTCGAGACGTCGCTAGCGGCAATAGGAACCACCAGAATCGCCTCGTGATACGCATGATGCCATAGCATTCTCTCGCATTCAAGACTCGAGTATCACATTCCCTTATCATTGGCTAAAATGATGATTTACGGTGTTATGATTGGATGAAAGTGCGTGCTTTCCGCTTTTCGTGTCTGTGCGGCTCAGAAAACGAAAAGCTCCACATCAACATTCAAGCAAGTCCGGGAACGCGCAAGTCATCATGATGCTCCAGCGGAACGGCGGCGGCGCGGCGCAGCAGCAGGGACACGCGGACGAGTACCAGCGCTTCGTGGTGCCGGGCATCCAGAACCTGGGCAATACGTGCTTCTTCAACGCGATCCTGCAGGCGCTCGCGTCCGTGAGCAGCTTCCAAGAGTATCTTGACGAGGTCATGCGCCAGTCGGCGCTCAAAGCGCACGCGCATCACATCCCGTTCACAAAGGCTCTCCACGACTGCATCGAAGGTACCAGCGCTTGCTCTGTGTCAGCTGTGCGCTCGTTGTGTGTATGTGTGTGTATCGGAGTGTGTCGCTATTGCGGATACGAAATTCACTCTCTTTTTTTAAATTGTTTCCGATTGTGCTGCGCAGAATTGGCGCCGACAATGGAGCACGAGCCACGTCCTGCAGTCGTTCCGAGGCGACTGAACGCCGAACTTGTGTACAAGCTGGCGGCGTTCCGCGGCAACAAGCAGCAGGTCTGTTTTTCTCAGCTGGCGCTGACGAAGAGGGACTCACGTGACGCTAATGAGTTGTGTACTGTGGTTGCCTCCACCAGGATTCGCAAGAGCTGCTGCAGTTTCTAATGAACCTAGTGAGCGAAGAGCAAAAGCGCTGCGCCGTGCGCGACAATGGACTCCGCGACCTCACGAGCCGAGACGAAGCCGCGTTCATGTCCAAGTCGATCAGCGATCTCCGTCACGACGAGTCCGTGAAGAACAACAAGTACTGGAACCCGCTGCATGGCCTCCAAGTGAACCTGCTGCAGTGCACCAAGTGCAAGCGGTACCGACCGATGAACAACCACCCATTTCTCGACGTCTCGCTCTCGTTCAAGAGCGACCAGGGCAAGAAATCCGTGGCCCTCGCAGACTGTCTACGAATGTACACGGAGCCCGAGGCGATCCAGGGCGTCGAGTGTAGCTACTGCAGCGTGCTGCAAGAGCTTCGCGTCACGAAGCAGGCATTCGAGGTCACACAGCGCCAGATCGCGCGAGAAAAAGCGAGCTTTGACGACGTGGATCTCGAAATCGCGCAGCACGAACGCAAGGAGTGGATCCACACGCTGGAGAAGGCGCTGGCGTCGAGTCAAGTGATCGATCTCGAAGACTTTGACCAGCACATCCCGCGCGTGCTCCAGGATTGCCACAAACGCCTGCAGTTTTCGCGCAGCCCCGACGTATTTTGCTTCCACTTTAACCGCAAAGTGTACCTCGCGTGGAGCGGAAGCGCGCGGAAACTCGATACGCACGTCAACTTTCCGCTCGAGCTCGACATGAGCGCGTTCTGCGAGTACGAGCAAGCGGCGACAGAGGACAAGGCGCTGATGAATGGGCACACGAGTAGTGGCAGCGCGCTCTACGGAGGGAAGGCGCTCAACGGCCACAGCGCGTCGTCGCCGTTTGGATCGCTCGCGCTGCCTTCGTTCTCGCACCCGCACCTTATTTATCAGCTCAAAGCCGTGATCCTGCACCAGGGCAACGAGCGGTACGGCCACTTCACGGCCTACCGCCGCATCGCGAACGGCCAGTGGTTCTTCATCTCGGACGACACCGTGCGCAATGCGACCCAGGACGAAGTGCTTAAGAGCTGCGCATACATGCTGTTTTACGAGCGCAAGACGCGCGCCAAGCGCGAGGCGAGCACCGAAGACGACGACGATAGTCTGCCCGACGTCCCGTTCGAGCCGCGCGTATAGAAAAAAGAAGCGAACAAGTTTATAAAGTCGTACAGTGCCCGAGGATTTTTGTCGAACAACGAATTTGAATTGAGCGCCTCTGAGCTTGGAGCAAAACGAGAGCAGCTACGAATACCAGCATTTTAGATACATCAGGCGCCATCCCCACGACGAATCGCATCTGCTCGCATATTCTTCACATTGGCTTTCTCCCAATTCACCCATAATATTAATTCGTCCGCTTGCTTGAACGGACCTTATGCTCACATGCTCTCGTTTACGTACAAGTAGTGTCTCAACCTTGTCGTGGCTACATACCTGAGCGGCTCCAGAGATCGCGTCGCCATCATCATCGTCTGGCAGTTCGTCATCTGCTCTCAGAGCGCTAGTTGAACCCATACTCCTGGCGACAGCGCTTGACAACGCCGATGAGGAAGCCGCTTCGGTTCCGGACCGTTGTAAGATTCGCGTTCGTGAATCGCGTGAGCACTTCGTTCGCCAGCGGCTCAGAGAGCTGCCCGAGCACCTCGTAGCACTTTTCGCCAAACTCGTCAATGGACGAGATGACGCCGTTCGCGGCCATGGTCTGCAAGTGGGTCTGCACCGACAGCGGCAGCAAGCTGATCGCTTGCTGGAGACTCGGAGTCTTTGCCAGCATGGCAGGTGTCGACGGTGACATGGCCACGGGAGCTGATGGCGCTGTCACAATGGGCATCCCCTGCTGCTGGTGCTGCCCGTGAGAGGCGGCACCGAGGCTGGAAGGCGGCGCATCGTAGTACCCACCAGCGCCTCCCAGAGGAGGAGCGCCGCGAGGATCCACTGCTCTCGAGAACCCGCTTTGCCGTAAAGCTTCGCCTGTCGGGAACGCCAGAAGCGCGTCTTGGGCGCCGGGAGCAGTATACGCACTCGGATTCATCGGCGGCGCCATTGCAGTCGTCGTAGGAGCAGTGCCTGCTGCCGCTCGTCCGTGTCGCGTATCGTTCAGCTGCTCGGCAGCGATCGCCTTTTCGTTCACGCGATTGATGATGCCCACGAGGAAGCCTTGCAAATTGTCGATCTGCGTCAAGTCGACGTTGCTAAAGTTCTCGACAGCGCGCAACGCAACGTGCTCGGGCAGGTGGTTCAGCCGCGAGAGCACATTGTCGTTGAGCGCTTCCCGGAGCTGTCCTTCGGTGACCATGTTGTGTAGCACGAGCTTCACGCTTCGTGGGAGCCGCTCGAACAATCCGTTGGTCTCCAACCGTAGTTCTGGGTTCGCAAGAGGCTGAGTGCCATCGACGGTTGTCGGATGAGGCACAAACTCCGATTCCCCGGCACGGTGCTCTGTTTGGCGTCGGCGAGGATCGCTCGGCTTCCCAGTCGATTGGAGACTGCCATCGCCGCTTCGTCCGGATGCAGCTGGTGGCTGCTGTGGCGCGGAGGCACTGCCACCAGGCACTTGCTCGCCTCTTTCGTGCGAGAGTCGTCGAGGATCGTTTGGTTTTACGCTGATGTCGCGATCAAATTCGTCCACCACGGAGGACGACGGCGCAGACTGGGCACGTACGACTGGCGAATGCTGGTGGCCTGAGCATGTTGCTCGGTGCTTTGCTGCTGCTGCGGGGTCTTCTTTCTGGTACGGCACAGGGGCCGACGAGATCCCGTGCACGGGGAATGGTGGCGCGTACCCGTACTCAAAGAGCCCAGGGTCGCTCTTGTAGTCTGCAATGTAGACACTCACCGGCTGGAGCAACGGGATGTGCGGGTTCTCCTTCAGATACTCGTGGTAGATGCGCATGAGCTGGCCGTTCTTGTCGCGGATGTCCTTCATGGGCACTCGCGTGAATCGCGCGACGATCGACACTTGCGCAAATTCTGGCAGGGAACTCACGGACGCAAACGCAGCGCGGCTCACTTGCGACACCTCAAAGTCCGAGCTGCCACTCTGGAAATCCTTCAGACGGTCCCACGCGGCATCGCTGAGCCCCTTTTTGTCTTCTTTACGTCGCGGCTCGATGCTGTCGGGTTTGCGATCCAGTGACGACCGCGTGCTCTCTGAACTACGGCTGCGTTGCCGCTTCGAGGCTCGTGGATCCGCTTGCTGCTGCTCGTCGTGTGTATTCGCAGCTCCCGACTCTGTTGGAGGAGCGGTTGACTTGCGCTTCAAAGTAGCGTCTGGCGCGTCAAGGACCCCTGACTCAAGCAACGACTGTGTTTGCGGCGCCTGGCCAGCGCCATCATATGACGGTGGATGCGACGGATCGTACGCGTTCAGGTCGTACGACGGGTTCGCTGGATCATACTCATCGTCGTCGTGGTGACTACCTCCTGGGTTCGCGGGGTCGTACTCGCCGTCTTCATGGTCGCTTGCTTGTGTTGCGTCGTACGCGTTCTCGCCATGAGCCGACGACGGATCCGCTGGATCGTATTCGCCACTTCCATGGCGCTCGTACACATCGCTGGCATGGCCATATGCAGGATCGGCTGGATCGTACTCGTCCGTATCGTGATGGTTGTCCCCATGCTGAGGGGCGTGAAGGTGCTCATCGTCGCCATGGTGACCAGTTCCCGCGTTTTCGCTGTCTTTATGCGAGTTCTCGTCGCTTTCACTAGTCACAGCAGTTTGCGGCCCCGAAGTCGCTTCCGCTGGTTGCGCTGCACTTTGTTCATCTGCATGTGGCTGAGTCTGCTCAGCGGCACTAGCGTCTTCACCAGCACCTTCGCACTCAGCAGCAGTAGCAGAACTACCGGCCACTGCTGCAGCAGCGCACTCAGTAGGCGCATTGTCGTCGGCGATCTCCAAAGGCACGTCCTGGTGATCATCTGTTTTCGACTGAACCTGCTCGGCACCAGCATCCTCGTCACCATCTTCAGTGCGCTCATCTTCAGCAGCATCACCAACGACACCTGCTGCATCTGTACCAGCGTGGTTTGCAGCATCACCCTCAACCTCCATGTGTACATCTTGAGCCTGCATGTTGTCGATCGGATCGTCGTCATCGCCCATGCCTTCGTCCTCGGTGTCGTTCGGGTCCTCTGGTTCGTTCGTATCGCCGACCGCCGCTGGCTCAACCTGCAGCTCGTCCACCTGCGGCTCTTCCTGCTGCGAAAACGCTGGTGGCGCGTTGACCGTCACAGTAGAAGGCGCACTCAGCACGCCCGCCATCGTAGCTCCCGGCTCCATGCTGTTGCTCATTTTGCTTGTCGCTATTGTACGCCGCCAATTACGGCGTCCCCTAAACAATCACTCGAAGCAAACAAACACACACGTAATTACGTATCCCAGACACCTTTTTTTTTTTACGAATGAAGACCCCCCCCCTCAAGTTGCAATCTGCTTGCCATCGATTGGATTGGGCATAATCGTGTCCTAAACGCCTCGGATTGGCGTAAAATAGTCATGTTTAGACGAGCGCGCGAGTTGAATCCGCTCCCTCCTACTTCAAGTAACAAGTAACCGCACAGCGCATGAGGAACAGACTCGCATTTGCTGCGCAGTGTTTACCGCCAAGCTTCTCCGCCCGCGTAGATAGATCAGAAAGGATGCTCGCCGCCACGAAGCTCACGCAGCGCCTCGCCGCCTCGGGCGCGCGCGGCATGGCCGGCAAGGCGGCCTTCAGCTGGCGCGACCCGCTGCACCTCGAAGCGCAGCTCACGGACGAAGAGCTCATGATCAAGGTAGTGCGCTCCGCTTGCACACCGCTGTGTTGTCTTGTGGTCTGAATGCAAACGGATTGTCGGTGTGCTGGGATAGAAATCGGCGACGGATTACTGCCAGGGCAAGCTCCTGCCGCGCATCGTGGAAGCGAATCGCCACGCGAAGTTCGACAAGGCGATCATGAAGGAAATGGGCGAGATGGGTTTTTTGGGACCTACGATTGAAGGCTACGGGTGCGCGGGCGTCGGATACGTGTCCTACGGCCTCATTGCGAACGCTGTCGAGCAAGTCGACAGCGCATACCGATCGGCGATGAGTGTGCAATCGTCGTTGGTGATGCACCCTATCAACACGTTTGGCTCGGAGGAGCAGAAGGAAAAGGTACGCCGAATGAGAGCCTGAGCCAATAGCATGAGCAGAAATGGTGAGTTGATGTGGACTGACGGAGCATTTTTGTGTACCTTTAACGCACGCAGTACCTTCCGCGCTTGGCGACGGGTGAACTCATCGGCTGCTTTGGCTTGACGGAACCAAACCACGGATCGGACCCTGGCTCGTACGTTTTAGACAGCTGTTTGCGTCTTTTGCCTAATGAGGACTGATCCATTTACTATACTGATGTGTGCTTCCAAAACAGGATGGAAACGCGCGCGAAGCTCCAAGGCGGAAAGTACATCTTGAACGGCTCTAAGAACTGGATCACGAACGCACCCATCGCCGATGTATTTTTGATCTGGGCCAAGGATGACGAAGGCGACATCCGCGGTTTCCTCCTCGAAAAGGTACAAATCACCCGTTCTTTTACAGATTCACGCCCCTTGCTAGGAGGAACCTGACCATGATGCATGCCATTGTCCTACGTCCACACAGGATTTCCCTGGTCTCTCCACGCAATACATCCACGGCAAGGCTACTTTGATGGCGTCGGCGACTGGCATGGTATGGCTGTTTACGTTGTTGCAAAGCATAAAAAGCCTACTTAGACAGCGGTATGAATCGTCATCGCTCACGATGTTACCTTGCTGCTTTTGGTCAACAGATTTTCATGGAGGACGTCGAAGTGCCAAAGGAGAACATGCTGCCAAAGGTGAAGGGACTCAAGGGACCATTCACGTGCTTGAACAGTGCGCGCTACGGCATTTCGTGGGGAGCTTTGGGCGCTGCATGTACGTCGACAGTTCTGTTCTATGCGTCTTCCAATGCTCTATGCAGTGAATTACAGTGGTACTAATCATGTGTTTTCTTTTTTTTGTGTGTGTGTAGACTCGTGCTTCGATGTTGCGCGCCAATACACGCTCGACCGTAACCAGTTCGGCGCCCCTCTTGCTGCGTACGTTCGTCTTCTTTGAAGCATGTTGCTTGACCGATTGGCTTCGGTATCTGACTGGTTCATGTGGCCTATGTGCACGTCATTTCGTTGAAAATAGCAACCAATTGATCCAGAAGAAGCTCGCGGACATGAGCACGGAGATCTCGATCGGTCTCCAAGGCTGCTTGCAAGTCGGCCGCCTGCTCGACGAGGGCAAGGCGCCAGTGGAACTGATCTCGATGGTCAAGCGCAACTCGTGCGGCAAGGCAATCGAGATCGCGCGTGCTGCCCGCGACATGCTCGGCGGCAACGGCCTCTCGGACGAGTACCACGTCATCCGCCACGCCGTCAACTTGGAGGCTGTCAACACGTACGAAGGCACGCACGACATCCACGCGCTGATCCTGGGCCGTGCGATCACGGGCCTCCCAGCGTTCGTACCACGCGCGGCCCCTGCCGGTTTCTAAGCAGCAGTCCATTGTCTCTCTTTTTTCTTCTTCTTAATACCGTCACGTACTTGTACGTTAGATAGCAAATGTGACTATAATCCAGTAAGCACTACCTGTGTGCTGAATCTTCTTGATGCACGAAAATGCTCGTGTACTGGAATATGTGACATCGACTTTAACCTGGCACCATTTAGCGTATCGCCTTCTTTAGCCTACAAAGCAGCCACATGAATCTGATTCAAGCCACGCCTGGATTGGCCAGAATAAACCCTGTGGTCGTCTATGATTGGCTGCACTCTTGCTACCTTCGCGCCACATTCTTCGCGTCACACGCGGCGGATCCCCCCGCTTTGAACACACGACAGACAGCGTGGAGCTCAGACATTCGAGCGCGCCGTCGATTGCGAGTGCGTGCGAAGCGCTTCCACTCTTAGCGCGCGACCGCCCCTCGTCCCTCGCTAGACGCGCAGTGGGGGGAGACGCGCCGCAGGTGTCCACCCGTGGGCGGTCGGCGCTGCACTTTCTCGCTGGCCGCGGTTCGAAACTCACAATGCGGCGCTGTTTGTCTCTTTTTGCGTGCAGAGACCGCCAAGGGGGAGGGTGCTGAACCGCCAGAGCCATGAGCCAGAAGCTGCGGGATTTGATCCGCAACGTGCGGTCCTGCAAGACCGCGGCGGAAGAGCGCGCCGTGATCGCCAAGGAGAGCGCGTTGATCCGAACGGCGTTCAAGGAGCACGATAAGCAGCACCGGTACCGCAACGTCGCGAAGCTGCTGTTCATCCACATGCTCGGGTACCCGTCGCACTTCGGCCAAATGGAGTGCGTGAAGCTGATCGCGAGCCCGCTGTTTGGCGAGAAGCGAATGGGCTACTTGGTACGCAAAAATGACGCGGATTGGGTGCACGGCAAGGGACCTGCATTAATGTGTATGTGTATATATGTGTGTGTGCTTTGGTTTAGGGCCTGATTCTGTTGTTGACGGACACTGAAGACGTCCTGACGCTCGTGACCAACTCGATGAAAATGTACGTAGTTGTTGGCGTGTTGTGAACCGTGCTGGGAGAGCTGCGTTTACCGTTCCGATGTGTCGTTCTATGCAGCGATCTCACCAACCAGAACCACTTCATCGTCGCGCTTTCGCTCAACGCCGTCGGCAACATCGCGTCGGTACGTGACGACTTGCGTCCTTGTTGGACGGGCAACTCCTTGTGCTAAATTTTTCGCGACGCCATCTCACTCGTCTTGTAGCCGGACATGGCGCGGGATCTCGTCATGGACATTGACCGCCACCTGCGCGGTGACAACGAGTATTTGCGCAAGAAGGCGGCGCTGGCGTCGATCCGCGTGTTCCGAAAGGTCCCCGAGTTGGTCGAAGACTTTACGGACTCAATGCTCGCTTTGCTGCGCAGCAAGAACCACGGCGTGCTGCTCTGCGGCGTGCAGCTGATCACGGAAGTGCTGCTGATCGACGAAGACAACATCAAGTACTTCAAGGACCTCGTGCCGGCGCTGGTGCGCGAATTGCGCAACTTGCTTTCGATGGGGTACTCGTCCGAGTACGACGTGAGCGGCATCGCGGATCCGTTCCTGCAGGTCGCGATCCTCGGGTTGCTGCGCTTGCTCGGCAAGAACAACGACGAAGCCAGCGAAACCATGAACGATGTGCTGGCGCAGGTCGCGACCAACACGGAGACCGCCAAGACGGCAGGCAATGCGATTCTGTACGAGTGCGTCAACACGATCATGGCGATCGAGAGCGACAGCGGGCTCAAGGTGCTCGCGATCAACATCCTCGGCCGCTTCCTGCTGAACCGTGACAACAACATTCGGTATGTGGCGCTGAACACGCTCTCGAAGGTCGTCGTGGATGACGCTGCGGCCGTGCAGCGCCACACGAACACGATCGTCGACTGTCTGAAGGACCCGGACACGTCGATCCGTCAGCGCGCGCTCGAGCTCATCTACGCGCTCGTGAACGAATCCAACATCCAGTCGGTATGGCGCTTGTCTTTCTTTGCTGAGCATGCGTGTGCGGGTTTGTCGTTGTTGTCGCTAATGAGATCTCTCTGCTTGTCTGCAGCTTGCCCGCGAAATGCTCAACTACCTCGTGGTCGCGCCTGCGGACCAGAAGCCGACGCTTTGCTCGCGCATTGCCGGTACGGAACAAAACACGCATTTGGTGTCGAAGCGCCCGGAATCGCGCCGTGGATTTAACTCTTGTGTGTGTTCTTTTTTTGCCTATGCTGTAGATGCCGTGGACCGCTATGCGCCGTCGAACCGCTGGCACATTGATACGCTGATCACGATGCTCTCGATCGCTGGCGCGAGTCTCCCGGACGAGAGAATATCGAGTTCGCTGATCCTGCTGATCCAGCGCAACCCCGAGCTGCATGCGTACGTCGTGCACAAGCTTTTCTGGGCGCTGCACGACGACATTTCGCAACTGGCGCTCGTGCACGTCGGCATGTGGTGCATTGGCGAGTACGGCCGCCTGCTGTTGCTCGATGCGCCAGCGTCCGAGGACACGCTGAGTGAGAAAGCGCGCGTTGACGAGAGCACGATCGTCGAGCTGTTCAAGAAGATTTTGCGCCACCATGCGTCCACGGACACAACGAAGGCGTACGCGCTGAACGCGATGATGAAGCTCACGACGCGGTTCCAGAGCCCAAGCGATCTGCAAAAGCTCCAGCACCTCATCGGCTCGTTCAACTCGTCGGTCGTGCTCGAGTTGCAACAGCGTGCGAGCGAATACACGACGCTTGGTCAGCCCCAATGGGCATCGCTTCGCCCCGATATTCTCACCAACATGCCAGCGATCGACGTGACGAAGCTGCGCAACCGTCAGACGCGCACCAACTCGTCGTCGGTTGAGAACAACTACGGTGCCGATCTGTTGCTGAATGACGAGCCGTTGGCCAGCGCCATGGACGCCGTCAAGATCACCTCGGACGCGCCGAAGCAGGCTGCGCCCCAGCCAAACTTGCTCGACTTGGACGACATCTTTGGCGGCGGTGGCTCGAGCGCCTCGGCGCCATCGAGTGCTCTTCCTGCAGCAGTGCCAGCTGCAGCACCCGCAGCCGTGGACCTGCTCGCGGATATCTTTTCGAGCGGCCCTTCTTCCGCACCAGCGCCGATGGCGGTGGCGCCATTCGGCATGCCAGCAGCTCCCGTATCTGCTTCCGCTGGCGTCACGAGCAGCGCGAGCGATCTCTTGGGGTTGATGGACTTTGGCGCGCCAGCGCCCCCGCAGAACCCAAAGCTCCGCGCGTACGACAAGAACGGGCTCACGGTCGACCTCGAGATCTCCAAGCCCAGCAAGGACGACCCGTCGGTCACGTTCATCGCCGCGACGGTGCGCAACGCGACCGCGATCCCGTTGCAGAACTTTTTGTTTCTGGCGGCGTTCCCAAAGTACATCAAGCTCAAGATGGAGCCAGCAAGCGGCGACATGGTGCCGTCCCACAACGGCGGCTCCGTGACGCAGTTGGTGAAGATCCAAAACTCGATGCATGGAGAGGTACATTGCTTTCCCGGGACTTTTTTGTTCATGTTGGACCCGTTGTTTCTCACTGCGTTTGCTTTGTTTCTCATAGAAACCGGTGCTGATGCGCATCAAGCTCGAGTTTACGGTGAATGGCAGCAAAGTCGAAGAGATGGCAGCAGTCAATGCGTTCCCGCCCAGCATTTAAACACATGGGTTGCTGCCGTGCTGTGTGAGCGTATCAGCGTACTAGACGCAGCCAACATCAAATACCCACTCCCGATCCCCCTCTCTCTTTTTTTCTCAATCACGAAATAAATGCGTTTTTGTTTTGTTTTGCTTTGCTGCTGTGTTCTTTGTTTGCTGTCGTCGACATGGCGCTTTTACTAGCACCACGCGCTTATTCCGCTTGCTGTCCTTCTTACGCCGCTGCTCTCAACGAGCCTTTGCGGAACCGCCAGTACGCCTGGCGCACGCGGTCAGTCTCGTTCATGAGCGTGTCGATGAGCTGGTGCGCAGCCGCGAGCGCGTCGTCCGTTGCCTGCTTGGCATACAGATCCACGAGCAGCGCCGCGGCAAAGATGCAGTCCGGGTACGTCTCCAGTAGCGCCTGGAACTTTGGAATGAGGCGCGGCGCGAAATGGTCTTCGTGGCCGCGCATGAGGCCGCGGGTGAAGTTCCACGGACTCTCGTTGTGCACAGCGATGTCGATCTTGGCGAGCGCGTACTCGACTTCGCGCTCGCGGTCGCCCACGTCCAGCGACGTCGTGTGTTGGAGCACGAACCAGCGCTGGTTCCACGCCGAGTTGTTGCGCACGTCGTCTTTGAGCATCGCGTCGATGTACGCGAGCTCGCCGTCCCACAGATCGAACGTGCGGATCGCCCACTGGCGGTGCGCCCACGCGTGGTAGTTCTTCGAGTCGCCCGCGATCGCCTTGGCCGAGAACGCCTTCTCGGCGCTACCGTCTTTCAGCATCGAACAGATCTCTCGTCGGTGGTGCCAGATCTGGTAGTTCTTCGGGTGCGCGATCGCCATGCGCTCCGTGTACTGGAGCTCGTCGTACAGGTTCGCGTTCAGCGCCTCGAGCACCTTGCGGCGGAAGTGCCACGCCGTGTAGTTGGCCGGGTTCTCGTCAATCACGTCGAGCGTGAGGTTCAGCGTGCGCTCGCTGTACTCGTTCAGCTTGAGCACGCCGCGGAACACGTCCATCACATCCGCGACTGTTTGCGCAAATGAAGGAGAGAGAAAGCGTTCACGCATGATGCACACATTCAACGCGTTAGTAAATGGAGCAGAGAGAGAGAAGAGATCTCTTGGACGTTTGCAGCGCCGCCGCAGAAACAAACAGGAGCAGACACGGACAGGGAAATGGGACGTACAGGACTCGGAGTACGCGATGCGCACGACGGGGTTCGGCCCGTCGTCCTGCGGGATCTTGGGCACATCGGCCCACGCGGGCTGGTCGCGGTACAGCATCTCGTTCGTTCTCGTTTGCGCACCCAGGGGAAACATGAACCAGAGCCGCTGGCGTAACCTTCGCGCAACATACAGATCAAGGCGCGAGTGGACTGCAACATGGACAAACCGCGAATGCAGTAAAAATGGGGAGAGGCAGAACCCCCTCCTTGTGTCTATGTTAGTGGATCTTTCAAGTGAATTCACGCGCAAATAACGAAGACTTGAGCTATTTCGCCTTCCACACGCATCGTTCAACGGCCTCTTCCCACAGAATGTCCGCTTTCTCTCTCTCTCTCTCTCTCTCTCTCTCTTTGAAGCGCTACTGGACCTTTTGCAGCACTTCCTGGACGTCCTGCGCATTCTGCTGCGCGACGTCCTGCGTGCCGAGCATGAAGCGGTCCGAGATCCAGATCATGACGAAGTACATCGTGCCGAACGCGAACTGGTCGGGCCACAGGTCGCCGACCTGCGGGTCGTGCTCCATGTACCGCGCGTAGTACGACGCGCCCCACCAGAACGACTGCAGCAGCGACAGCGTGAACGCGAGCTTGAACGCGAGCATTGGCGAGAAGAAGCGGCGCAGGAAGATCGCCGTCGCTACCGCGATGATCACCGAGAGCACCTCGAAGAGCGCGATGAAGCCGAGGCCGCCGTCGCTCTGGCGCATGCGCTGCACCATCACGTACGACATGAACACGACGAGCCCCGCGAGCTTGCTCAGGAACGACTTCCACAGGTCGTTGAAGTACATGGTCTTGGCGAAGTGGCGCAGCACCTCCTGCTGCAGCGACTCGGGCTGCGCCGCGATCTCCGCCGCAGTCGCGGCCTTCGCCGGCGCGGCCTTCTTGCTCGCAGTCTTCCGCTTTTGCGCCATCTTCCTTGAGAGCTTGCAGTTGCTGTTCTGGATGAGGACGGTCACTGCATTGATGGGCGAATACCATTGGTTGAAATGTTTATTTATTATGATTGGCATTGGCTCAAAAACGTGAGAAATGGACAAATTCCATGCCTCGCGCGGAGGCTCAATGCAGAGCTTATCGCATTGCCCACAGCCGCATCACGCTTCGAGTCGGCAAGCAGAGCCCACAAGCTTCCGCACGCGCATAGCCTTCGTTTTGTCCAAGCGCTCCATTTCTGATTCACATGGACACCCCGCACTCCTGCATAGAATTATTCTAGAACGCAGGCTGTAAAAACACAATCTTGTGGCGCTCACGTACAACCGGCTTTCCATTTCAAGAATGTTTTTACTCCAGTTCAAAGAAAGTATCTTATAATCTAAAACAATGGAGCTGCTCCTCTTTTCATGATATAATATTATCGATATTTTTATTTCATAGATGCAAAGTCCCTAGTTTTTACCCCTTTTACGCGCGTGCCCCTTGTTCAAGTATAAACTGGGGCCGCTCCCCCACCCGTTTCCCAACTGCAGCATCATCTCCATCCGCAGCGTAAAAGCCCCAAGCCGCCTGCCCGCCACCATGCTTCGTCGCGCTGTGTCCCAATCGCTGCGTCTCTCGCGCCACCAGGCGTCGCGCCCGGTGAGCACGACGTCCGTGCTCTTCAACGGCGAGAAGCCAGCGGACGCCGAGCCTGCTGCTGCTGCCGCCGCGCCAGAAGACGAGCCAGCGGCGGCGGCGGATGCGTCTGTGGACCCTCTCGTGAAGGAAGTGGAAGAGCTCAAGGCCAAGAACCAGGAGCTCAACGACCGCTTGCTGCGTGCGCTGGCGGACGCCGAGAACGTGCGTCGTATCTCGCGCGTTGACGTGAACAATGCGCGCGAGTTCGCGATCTCCAAGTTCGCCAAGAGCCTGTTGGATGTATCGGACAACCTCAAGCGCGCCCACGAGAGCATCTCGATCGAGGAGTTGCACCCGGACCACACGCTCCCAGCGATCAAGACGCTGCACGAAGGCGTCGTGATGACCGATGCGCAGCTCCAGAAAGTGTTTCGCGAGTTCAACATCAACCAGGTCGGTGCCGTGGGCGACAAGTTCGACCCGAATGTGCACGATGCGCTCTTCGAGTACGAGGACGCGACGAAGGAAGCCGGCTCGATCGGCCAGCTCATGAAGATCGGCTACTTGCTCAACTCGCGCTGCATCCGCCCCGCGCAAGTCGGCGTCGTCAAGGCCGCGAAGCAATAAGCTGCGTCCGTGTGTATCGCTTAGCATTCTCTGCCTCAATAGATAGACGACCAAACCGTGCACGACATAAATAAAGCCTTGCTACGCCACTGCTGTGCACGTTTGGACAAGCGGTTCAGACTCAAAGGAGCTCCGCTGAAGAGTGTTTTGCGTGACGAATGGTGCGACTCTGCGGTTATGATGTGGTTGGTGTTGCGTGCTTCTACACTGTCGCGCTTCACGTTAACGCACCGAAGACGCGGCCAAAGGCTTCGCGCATCGTACTCTAACGGCAGGTAGAAGCAACTCCACAAGAACCCGGTGCTGCTCTTACAACCGATGGTTGCGGTTCAGGACGATGCCGCAAGAACATCACTCTGTAACGCAGCGTTTCCCCTCGATTTAGTGGCCATTTACAGACATCACACATGATTTTTACATTGTATCAGCTACTGAACCCTCGATTTTAGAACCCTCGTGTCTGTTTCTTCCATGTTGAAGGGACGCCTCATCGTTACTTGGCTGTGTAAAGTGCCATGGAGCTCCGCATTGCGACGCAACAGAGCGTGGGCCACCGCAGCGAGAGCATCCCGCGCTTCTTCCCGGTACGCGCGAGGTCTTCGCGCGTTTGCGCATCAGAATGAAGCGTTTTATGGCCGCTGATCTGGAGTTATTCATGCCGAAAAGAAGCAAACTCAAGCAACACAGCAGGACGAACGGGAACCTCTCGCATTGGGCTCCAAGATCTGCCGCAGTCGCGTCGAAGCCACGCTAAGCGATCTCACCTTCACCACAGAAGAATGGAGAGAGCTGCTGGAGAGTATCTGCGCGTTCGTGTGTACGATCTGGCAAGAGCGGCGAGCACGGACCCAGTTCCGCATAACGCTCTGACGTATTGTTTGCTTCTGCTTTGCTTTTTTTTTCGCGGAGAAAGATGATCCGGGGCTGTCAAAGTACCACAAGGCTGTGATGAAGCAGCGCACCACGAAATCTGGGGTCGTCATGCTCGACCGCATGCTGGGCGACCACATGGCGATCATGCTTTCGTTTGACGACTTGAGCGAATCCGAAACAATCCGAAAGCACCCGCGTATTCCATTCAAAAGATCCAACGAATCCTACCGAAGCCGTGCTTTTTGGTGGTGAGTAGCGAGCGCTATTATAACGCCCACGCTCTATCACTGGCAACCCTGTCATGATCGTGGGCTTGCCTTATTCCATGTGCGACTGCGCAGCTCCCTCAAGATGAAGACGACAAGATCAACGGACTCACTCTCATCGAGTACATCTACAGGATTCAACTATCTCTTTCGGCTGCAAGATTTCTAAGGTACTTTTTCTCGACGGGTTGTCCTGCGAGAATTGGACACAAAGCGTTAAGCGATAGCATTTCTTACGTTTGCGGATGCAGCGCGCAATTGAGTTCTGCCAATGGCGAGCTCTCGGGGCAAGAGTATACCGCAATTATTCATCAAGCAATCGCAGACGCAACAAAGCGCCATCTACAACTTGATGTAAGTGCAAGCGCGAGAATACACTGAAGTGCTACTTTGTAATGATCCCTGACTCTGTCATCGCAAGTGGCCACAGGCAGATTTTCTCGACTACTACCAGTTAATTTGCACTCGCATGCTCTTGCTCCCGCATGACACCAAGAAGCGCCAAGGCGTCTTGTTTGCAGACGAGCTGCTGGAATGCGAGAAGTCCCATGATTTCTTCAAGCTGATGGACTTGGAGTTGTGCGAGCATTTCGACATGGAGTCAAACCGTTTTCATCCGACGATGATCCGTAATATCCATCGGCAGTACATGCAGCTCGACAGAGACAAAAACGGCATGATCAGCGCTGGCGAGATGCAAGAATACGGCAAAAAGAAGGCGTTCAATCCGATCCACCAACAACCAACGCACGACCTCACGCCAGCGTTTATCGCGCAGGTGTTCTCGGAATGTCCAACGTACCCTCCAGAAGGCAAGATGGATTACAAGGCGTACATTGACTTCACGCTGTTGATGACCGACAAGGTATCTCCAGTCTCCTTGCGGGTATGCGCTATGGAATTTTTTCCTCCCCTTTTTTCCGAATGAGCATGCATGCTACTTGGATTTTTGTGCTGAGGACTCACTTGATTATGTGTTTATGCACCACATTGCAGTTTGTCTGGGATTGCTTGGATTTCCAGAAGCAGGGCTTCTTGGACAGATTCACCATCGACTACTTCTTGCGCGACTTGGTCGAAAAGATCCGATTTCATGATGAGGATGATACGACGCCGTTGGAAAGGTTACGGGTACGCACACGCAGTTTGTCTGATCTGGCAGCGGCACCAGTGCTCATTCACTCGCATGTTTGTCGCCCGGAGTGCAGATGCAGATCTTCGACATTGTGTCGCCACGCAATCCTTCGCGAATCACCTGGAAGGATCTGCAAGCTTGTAAAGCTGGGCACACCATGTTGAGGTAGGTCCACCTCCCCCATCTCTCTGCTTTCGGATTTGCTGTGGGCATGCGCAAATAACGAAACCGTGTGATCAGAATTTTGATCGATTACGTTGCGTTCCGCGCATATGAAGACTGGTGGCCGCATTCCCACTGAGACTGGGTCATGAGCTGCCACCACTGCAAGCAGATGGCGCACTCCTTGCAAATGATAACGCTGTGCATCAAAAGATCTACTGTACATGAACAATATGTGTGGAGAAGCAGACGCTGCCGCTCTCTCGCAATCCCTGAAGCGATTCCATGATCGTGGCGGAATATTCTGGAGCAGCTCGCCCGCCGAGTCGTGGCACAAAGCCCGTTAAAAGCAGTCTACAGAAGTTGATCACGCTCGGATCTTGAAGCCATGGGAGATGCTTCGACCTTCAACCTGGAGATATCCCGCGCGGGGATGGGACACCCACCCGCCCGCACGCCCGCCACGTCCACATTCGCTCTTCTTCATGTGGCGGTAAACCAGCCAGCCAGCTACCAGTGCGTACTGTAGTGCATATACACTGCACGAATCAAATGGACGATCGATCCACGGCCTGACCGATCGAGAGAGACATGACCATCCCCCGCCAGACAGGACTGCAGGAAACAAACCAAAAGAGAGAAATGGTCAGACGTCCTACTCGCCGATATGGTCAGCAGAAGAGGCCGTTTTGGTGCACGCGGCGTCCTGTCCACAGCGACTGACTGAACTTCTCATCGTGCGCGGCTATCCCAAAAATGGAAGCCTCCTCCCAATAGCGAATACAGGATGAGGCAAATCCCATGGCTGCAGCGAGATGGATTCGGAAGCAGGCTCGGCGCATGCTGGGAAAAAAATGTCGGGCTGTCCAAGGCGAAGGGAGACACCTGTCCGTCGCGCTCGTCCTCATCCCCGTGAGCCTGATGTGTTTAGCTCTGCGGCGCGTGTCTGGACGCGAGAGAAGCGCGGCGTGTTTCTATGGCGAGTCCATGGAAAACAGAGCAAATGGACACTGGATGGGATTCCGGCGTAAAATATTTATTTGAGGGGATAAGTACTTAATGGTGGTGGTGGCAGTGGCTTCGAGGCCGAACTGCGCTTTACTTAGGATAATAGTTTACTGAGGCGGTGGATATGGCACAAGTGGGGGGAGGGGGAGAGGGCTTCCGGTTCTCTTCCCGGAAGCCGAGGCTCGCTTGACCTTCTCTAGAAGGCGTGGACATTGCGCGGGGCCGCGAAGGATCCGGCCGTGGACGTCGGCGACGCCTGCAGCCAGCCGTTGAGCACCGCGAGCGCGAGCTCGTCGTCGTTGTCTTCCTGGATGCTCGCGTAGCCGTTCTCGATGAACATGCCGCGCGGGTTGTACGATCCGATGTTGGCGTCGACGCTCATGCGGTCCGACGATGTCGAGTACCGCACCGCGTTGGCGGTGCTCGAGCTCAGCACCAGCGAGTCGCCCATACTGCGGCTGCCCTGCATGCTGTTGCCGAAAGAGCTGCTCACCGTTGACATGCTCGAACCACCGCGGCCGTAGAACTTGAACGAGCAGCCTTCGCTCTTCGAGCTCGAGCCGTTCTGCAGGCGCGCCGCTGGCCGCCGTCGCGAAGACTGGGGTGTCGCGAGTGCCGTCGAAGGGGCCGCCGACGCAGCGTCCGAGTACAGCGTCACGCCTTCGTGCGGGAGCTCCTCGAAGCGCTGGTCTCTTTGGCTGCCGTTCAGGCGCACCATCTTGCCCGAGTTCTTGCGTACGATCGCCGTCGTCGACGACGACGGCGACGCCTTCTTGTCGAGACTGCCGCGCGTGCCGCTCTGGCTCGGGTTGTAGTAGTAGTCAGCGAACGTGTACTCGTCGAAGGACGAGCCGCGCATGAGCACCGTGTTGTTGGACGAGCCGATAAGTGTGCCTGTCGAGCCCGTGGTGACCACCGTGTCGCTCACGTGGCTGAAGTTGCGCGCGCCGAACTTGTTCTTCCTTTCCTCGAGGAAGAAGATGTGCTCGAGCGCGAGCGACGGGCGCTTGCACATGCACTTGGAGCCGCGCACGCGGCACACCTTGCAGCGCCGCAGCCACGTGAACTTGAGCAGACTGAGCCACTTGACCATGAGCTTCATCTTGTGCTGCTGGTGATGCTCCTGCAGCTGCGCGTTGTCGAGTGCCGAGGTCGAGTACGCTGGTCGTCTGGCCATGGAGACGAGAGACACGCTGCGGGTTTGGTTGCTTGTTTCTTTGCTGTAAGGCTGTTTGTTTATGCAGCGTGCTGAAGTAACACGCACACACACGCAAGGACAAACAAAAGCTGAACAGACGTGCGTCCTGGAGAGGGAATCGACAAGTGGTTGGGGGCCAGTGCGCAGCTCTTCTTCTTGGTTGGACGTGTGCTGCCAGAGTACCGGTAGGCACGACGACGGACATTCGGACCGACTCATCTTGCGTTTTGTATCGAAAGTGGGACCTGACAGAGCGCGGGCGCTATGCTCCCACACTTATCTCACACAATCACATCTCGTTTGCCAGTCAATCTTTTTTCTTTACGTGGGCACCGTATTTTATTTACTTTCTCAGCTGCCAAAAGTAAAGGGTATACAAACACCAAGTGAGCTGGCAGCATTGGACACATATATACAGTATGTATACAGTCGACAACTTGTCTGTACACTGGCTGCGCGCGGCTGCCAGATTTTCTTTGTTTTGTTTTTTTCCTGTTTGTTGTTGTTGGGGAGGCCGGTCATTGTTTCTCATACTGAAGGCAGCATGCGTTTCATACAGTACAGATAAAGACTGTAACTGCTGAAACGCCAGCAACGAAAAAATTAGGCCATCCATCAACGCACGCCACATACAAAATCCAACACGCAAAACAGAACAAACACGTGGAAAACCTCGTACGTTGGCGGATCTCTACATGATGCGCCATATGTAGCGCCCATTCATTCGCTGTTCCTTGTCCGCTCTCCGGTTTACGTCACGGCCGTACACTTATCCACTGCTAAAGATGCGGACAATAGAGTAAGTGTGCGCCACGAAAAAGAGAAAAAGAAAACCAGAAAATACGAGTGCGGGGCTACTTGGTGTTTCACAGTCGCAGGCGCAATCGAGTGAACAGAAGTCTGTCCTCTTTCTGCCAAAAATTGCTTTTTGTGCAATCGTGAGAGACGATTTTGCACTGTTGTTGCCTTGTGGCGCGTATTTTTCGTTTCTTTGTGTTTGCTACAATGTTGGTCAGAGGAGCTTCTTGCACTGTCGGCGCCTTTTCTCTGACGCCGCACGTGCGTTGCAGCGAGAGGATTTCACGATGAGGTCGGGAGAAGATGATGCCCCCCGCGAGCAAGAACCATTAAATCGATTCTCTGCAAAATCAGTACATTTCCGCCTGTGCCACACCATTTGCCCTTGCAGAGGACTGAAACATGAAAGCCAATTCGGACTCACACAAAGATGACTCGACAGGCGAGCCTGCTGTTCCTCGTCTACGGTACTGGGGTGGGATCCCCCCGCTGGCATTTCGCCCACTGACGACCTTCCGACGCAACTCGATTGGTGTGTCCGCCGCTGCAAAGCAAGTTGATGTGTGCGAGGGAAGCTCGTGCACTGTTATCGCTTGTGGGCATCTTGGCGGGCGGGAGCCCGTCGGGACCAAGCAGCAGATTGTCACGGAGTCAGAATACAAATGGGAGACCGACGAGTTACAAAAAGTTGCAGATTTCCTGCAGCGCAAGCGAGTAGTTCAGTTAATTTGTTCGTGGACCGGACGCGGTTCTTTACAGCACATTGAAACCGCACCCCACTTGCTTTGTGTTTATCAGCGGCTTGCGAGCGCTTTTGTTGAAGGACACTCCACACATGCGGCTTGCTTGACGACAACCGAATGGCATGCACAAGACTGTCTCGCACGCAGTCTATTATTATTATTATTATTATCCTGTCGACCGTCCATTTTCCAGCGAGATGGTGTTGTGTTTGGTGATCGCACTTCACATCTTCAGCCTTGGTAGAAGGAGGCAAGCGAGGATTTGGGTCCAACTGCGAATCCCGCCGTTCTCTCTCTCTCTTTCTTTCTTTCTTTCTCTCTCTCTCTCTCTCTGTCGCCGCAGGGGACGCATGGTACAGTAGCGGAAAACAGCTTTTGATGAGTCAAGCGATGGACTCGACATCCAAAAGGCAACGTCAATAGATTTCTGTAAAATGAAGCACCCAAACATCGTTTTTGCTTTCACTTGAGCAACCGCCACTGCCAGCTGACTCCCTGCAGAGTTCAGACAACCACACGCAAGTGCGGGAAGACGACACGACCGCAAACACGCAGCTGCAAGAGCTGCAAATCCGCGTTGATCACCGTGAAATGGACACATCGATTGTGTGCAATTGCGCCTGTACGGATCGACCAGCGAGCGACCAGAACTTGACACTTTCCGTCCCTTTTTGTGCTCCATGCCAGTCAGCATGGGTGTGTACTGGTTTAAGCGCGAGAGACGGTTTGTGTGTATTCCTCCCCAGCTGAAAAAAAGAGTGAAATGTGTTGGTCAGCAAACGCAAAAAAGATTAATCCATATCCGCTATTCCTTCTGTGCCTTCTATCCGATCCATTCGTGCGGATGTTGTCGCTTTATTGCTGCTTTGGACACACGAGGCCGCCAGCAACCGCTTGCAGAGAGAGAGAGAAGATCCATCAGTCACCGAGCAGTCATCTCCGCGCGCTGCTGCCTGCCTGTCGAGCGAGCGACGCTGGGACCGGCGCTTTTCACGCTTTCCAGCGCGTTTGGGTGGTGAGCAGCACCCTACTTCGCCTTTGCGCTCCTGTCGTCACAACGTCCGCAACTGCGGCGCGAGTTGCTGCAAACCAGTTATTTAACAGCACACAACGAAACGCAAGCTGCATTGCGTACACTTTGTGTGCCTTGCGCGCTCGGCGGCAATGCCATTACTGTTGCAGGGAGGTGTGGGTCTTTGTCGCTCAACTGGCGACAAACGGCCAGCGGATGCCGTGACGACACGCGTTTGCATGGCATTCGAGACTGGAATGCAAGGCCAACAAGTGCACGCTGTCGACGCGCATATGGGACAATTGAATGCGTTGTACTTACTATACAGGCGCATTTGATGTAAACCCATTCTTGCGTGTAAACGCATCAACCAGTCGGTTTCGCTCTTCAAACAACCGCGAACGCTGAGCCATCCATGCACCACTGCGACCGCGTCCAGTTGTAACTGTCACCATGCACGCAGTTGTGTACGGTGTCTTTGCCGCCCACCACTTGCGAGCTTGGCGTGAAGTAACACTCGCCATTGCAGCCGTACTGCTTCTGAAGGTGGTGCGGATCAGATGCGTCAGCGGGCACTGGGCCAATCATCGCCGCGCACGCCTGCAACTCAGAATTGTCGACGGATCTCGCGTTCTTTTTTTTTTTCGTGTGAATGAGCGAGTTGATGAGTGGGAGGGAGCTGCGCGCTGTCGACGGATGCGGACCTGTCGACGCACGGGCGGCCACTGCGATGGCGCAATCGCTGCCTGCGAAGGTGACTGCAGCGCTACGACGGCTGGAACGCGCTGGTCGTCAGCGCCAGCGGGTACCGGGTCTCGCGTCACGCAGTTCACGGTGCTGCTGGCCATGCCGCCACTGGCGCTGCCCGAAGGAGCTGCGCCGTTGCTTCCCGGAGGAGCTGTGCCGCCACTGCCTTCTGACGTTGTGCCCTCTGCGCTGCTCGCTGCAGTCGCGCCACTTCCGCCCGAACTGGTCGCGCTCGACGTGGCGTTGGCGGCGAGCTCAGCCAGGCAGAACGGCGTGTTGTACGCGTACACGACGAGGCCGTCGGCAAAGTTCTGCATGCCCGAGTACACTCACGACGGGATCTCCGACACGTTCGTGTTCTCGATCGAAAGCATCAAGAGACCCGACTTCATGCCTGCGTCCGGGAGCGCCGCGAGCAGCGCGTTCCCGCTGAACACGAGGTCGACCCAGGCGAACTGCGCGCTCGACATGTTGGTCGACAGCGCCGTGATCTGGGCCCCGGCCAGGGAGACGTCGTCCACGCGAAGCTCGAGCAGCACGAGCGGGAACTCAGCGAAGTCGCAGAACTCAAAGTAGATGATCGTCATCGGCTGCCACGCTTACGCGAGCGACGACGGCAAGTGTGTCAAGTTGAACGTCGACACTTGGAAGTCGGTGAGTGGACTCGGCAGCTCTTGCTGCAGGCCGAGCGGGAACTCGGTCATGTTCACGTGTACGAGGCAAATGGACACGAGCGACGTGTGGTCGACCGAGTTAAGCGACGCCGTCGGGTCCCAGGACGCAATCGTCGAGTTGTACAGCAAGAACTTGAGTAGGTTGGGAAAGTTGCGGAGCTGCACGGGCATTTCGACCGCGGGGCAATTCGAGATGATGAGCGCCGCGAGACTGTCGTTGTGCAAGAGCGACAAGTCGCTCGCCGTCACCGTGTCGACTTGGCCCTGCTCGTGGCAGTCAAAGTTGTACGACGCGCACGCAAACGAGGTCGCAAACCACGGCCGCAGCAACAGTTTGCACGCCGGCACATTGGTGCTCACCGAGACGTGGCGCGCGTACAGGTAGATCACAAGCACCGCGATGCCCCAGGACGTGAACACGACGTGGACCAGTTTCTTGCCCTTTCCAGGGTACTCGACCTTTTTCGACGCAAACGAATCGATTTTTTCTTCACGAGACCGCTGTCTTTGTCCACGGGATCCGTCGGTGCGTAGCTGCTCTCGACAGGATGCTTGCGCCGCACGGTGAGCTTGTTGATGTTCTTCATGCAGCTCCATAAGCTGTGGTGCGGCACGAGCTTGGAGGACAGATCCTTGCTCGACATCGCAAAGAGCATGCGGTTCTCGCGGACCATGTTCACGAACCACTGCGGGTCGTACAGATTGTCTGACGGGAACGAGAGCGAGTCTTGGTCAAACACGTGCGCGTACGGCAGGAACACGATGAGCGGGATGAGCAGCGCGCTGCCCGCGTCCAGGAGACCGTCGAGCGCGAGGCACACGACACGCTCGAGGCCGCTCGAGTGCGCGAGCATGTGCTGCAGAATCGGCGTCGACCAGCAATTCACGACGACCAACGACATGAAGAACGCGTTGATCCACGGGCACGCGAGCAGCGTGCTCGAGTTGTACATCTGGTACGACTGCGACACGATCTCGATCATCTCGCGGAGCAGGAACAGGTAGTTGAAGTACTTGCTCTGCACGCTCATGTAGCCGTGGTGGCGGTCGTACAATCGCTTGCGGACGTGAAGCAGCATGCGCACGACTCGACGCCCGAACACGATCACGCGGCGCGGAACCTTGGGTCTCCGCTCGTTGACTTTGCTCGCGATTCGCGTGAATGGCGCAATCGCGCGCCTCATCCGCGTCATGTGGGCGCTGCTGGGGGCTTTCGGCTGCGCGAGATTTGGCGGCCCGACAACGGTGTCTTCGTTCGGCCCGGCTTGACTAACGCCTCGCACGGCGATGACCGATCCGGGCAGCGCCGGAGTGACCTCCTTCGCTCGCGGCTGGAAGCGGAACGACAATTCGCGCGCGTGCAGCGAAAACACGAGCATCTTGAGCATCTCGAGGCAGTGGATTGCGCCAAAGATGCTGAACAGCCACCCGAGCTTCGCGAGCTGGGTCTGGAGCGACGACGCCAGCAGCTTGTAGTAAATGAGGCTGATGTCGCCGAGGTACGAGTACAGCAGGTTGTTGGCAAACAGGAACGCGGCGCACCCAGCGTGCGCGAGCAGTAGCCCCCACCACATGAGGTAGAAGCTCCATCGCGAGAGCTCCAAGACCACGACCTCGTGCTCCGGGTCGTTCAGCTGCTGGGTCATGACGGGCGCTGTCTGCAGTGGATCTCTCTCTCTCGCTTGCTAACGGCAGCGCGTGCTGCGAACTGACGTTCTTCGCCTCGACAGAGGCCAACTGTGGCGGTTGTTCTCGAAAATACCTCATGCTGCTGCTAAAATTGCACAAGTCGCGCGCTCAAAAACCACTGCAGCCCACCACATGCAAGTCGTTTCAGCAAACGAGCGACCCTTTTTCTCTGTGGCTAATGTGTGAGCTTGTTCGTGTTCGTCTGCAGCCAGGAAACCCACGCATCTGCGACTCAGCTGGGAACGACCATCGAGACGCAGCCGCCGCTCTCGCGAGAGATCGGTGGCATCCGTTTCAGCCGATCTGGCACCAGCAAACTCCCGATCGACAAACTGAGGTCCAGGAACAGCGTCCGAAGTACCATGTCAGCGAGCTCGTCGTCGTTGCTACCATCATCCGTTTGAGGCTGCTGAGCAACGGCACTCGCGTCAGAGCGCACGTGGGAAGTCGTCGGTGGCGTGACGGCAAACTGCACCGAGTGGTGGCGCTCTACCAAATGAGCTCTTGCCTCGTTGGCAAGGCTCTCTCGATACGGTTCATCGTAAAATACTTGGTGGCAGTTGGGGATCGCGATCGTGTGGTGTGCTCTGCGAGCATGGTCCCCGTGTTTCTCGGGCAACGCGTGCGGGAGCTCTAATGGCGAGATCGTCGCAACAGCGTCGCCTTCTGCGCTTGAGTTGCTTGCATCGAGCTGCTGCAGCTCATCTTGCAACGAGTACGAGTTGTACTGGGGCCTGGGACGATCGCGTGCACTCGGCATCAGCAGCGGCTTGAGGGACACGTTGCTCCACATCTGCTCGACGCTGTTTGCCTCATTGCGCAGCTGCATGAAGCTCGAGAAATACTTGGACGATGCGTCATCGTCGCATTCAGCCAAAGCGCCTTGGCGTGGAGCATCCCTGTGACTGTCTTGCTGCGTTGTCGACACATGTTTGTCTTCGCGCTGCGCCAGCATCTCTTCAATCCTGTTCATCTCGTTCAAGTACGATAGCAGACACTCATCGCGTCGTCTCTCAGTATCGAACTGGTTTGACAGTGTAGAGTCTCGATGAGAGCTTTCCATTGTCCGCACCTGCTCCACGATGCACAACGAGGCTTCTGGCGATGACAACAAAGGAGCCGAGACAGATTGCTTTAGTGCTGTAGAGGTAGACGGCGCAGTCGCACTCTCTGGTAACGCAGCGGTTGATGCGGCCTGCAACGACGGAAGAAGCCGTGGAGGGTGCGCAGGACTGCCCCTTGCTTTCGTGGATCTCACGACACGCTTTGACGGCGCATAAGCTTCGGGCGCTGCCATTTCGGTCCATTTCTCCCGCAGAGAATGATATTTTCCGATGCAAGCAGTGCACAGCGGCTGGGATTCGTAGAGCTGGTTGCGATCGCGCTTGGAGATCCGATGCTGGAGGTGGGACGCCAAAGCTACTTCAAAGTTGGCAAAGCCACTCGCGAGACTCATATCTTGCTGCAACGTGTACATATCGTAAAACTCGCAACTCAACAGCACTTTCTTGGTCAGACGCCCGCTCGGCTCACTGAGCAATGGATGGGACAAAGCGCGTAGCTGCTCGTTGTTGTCAGAGACGACGCTGATGCAGTATCGACCGGCGCAGCGCCATTTTCTGTGAGCAAGAGCAGGTGCGCTGAAGGGGTCTTCGAATCGATTTGGGGCCGAGCTCACGCGAAAAGCTTGAGTACTTGGCTTTTGCGAGGCGCAAGCAGCTGAGCTTGGTCGCTGGCGACGTATCTGGAAAGCTTCCACTTGGAGGAGCCACCACTTGCCTTCGTTGTCTTGCAGCAAATCCATCGCCAGCTCTGTGAACGATATCTGTAGCAAGGTCTCGACCATTTGGCTGACCGTAGACGCCAGCAGCCGAGGTTCGCTCCACGATTGCAGCCCCGAGCATTTCACGATCTGGCATCCGTCGTGCGGCGAGTCCGTGACTTCCGAGTTGAGGCAATCAGTGAGGATCCAAATCCAGGACGCTTCGTCTTTTTTGCGGTACACGGGTCGTGCGATCCACGCTTTCCGATTCCCCAGAGCGCTTGCGTTCGAGCCACTCGCTCCTTTGTACGGGACGTATTTCTGAATCGCACAGTCGCCTTCAGGCTGCTTGGCGTCCTCCCGCGTTCCAGTCCACAACTTGTCGACGGCGATCTCGACTTCATCAGCGCTCTTCAGCAGGAACACCGAGTTGCTCTTGCAGGCCGTGTCGTCTGCGTACTTGCTCACTGCCTTGGTGTCGTGGTCCGTGTTCGTCAGCACCCGTACCAACGCCTTGTGGTGCTCTCGGAAATGCCGCTCAGTGGTATACAGCTGCACATGGAGGACAAAGGACTCGCCTGCAACCGACAGCGTGTCGCTCTCAAGCGTGACCACCAACGCAAGCCGAAAGCGGGTTTCGCCACTCGTTTGCCGTATCAACGTCGGTGGCAGTCGAACTGGGAACGACGGGACTTCATATTTGCTACTGCTGGCAGGGTGATTATTGCGATGAAGATCGTTGAGTCTCGTCGAGCCTGTGGTATCAAGCGCGGCGTAAACGAGCAGCCGGAAGAACGCGAGTCCAGGCTGGTACGGCGCGCGGTACTGGTAGCTGCTGCAGTTTGCTTCGGCTGCGAGCAGCTGGTGGCGCCGTAGTTGCGTTTCCTGAATACTAGCGGCTGCGTTCGTCGACGCAGACGGTCGCAGCGTCGGGAGTTGCACGTCCTGAGTATATGGAGTCCTCAAGAATTTAGCAGGAGATCCACAGTTCTGTTCATTTTTTTCATATGATGAGGCTTTGGTGCATCTTTTACCTTTCTCGCGGTCGCGACGTGCTTTGACGCGCTTGCTTCCGTCGGCTGCACCAAGTGCGCAAACTGCTTCTTCTTCCGTTTGCAGACTCCTGCTTCCCGCCTGAGCGCCTTGACCACGTTCGCTGGATTGTCGTCGTAGAGATCGCGCAGCCACGTGTTGTATACATCCTTCAAGTGTGGGTCTGTGACGCGGCTGGCAGCAGCAGCGGCCGAGCTCTTGACGCTGCGGTCGTCCGTTGTGCCACCACGGCGGAGCAGAGCTGTCTGAGTTGCCTCCATGGCGTTGATTTGCGTGCAGGACTTTGGTGCCCAGGTCTGTCCAGAGTTGTTCGTATAAATACGCGCACACGGCCCTATTTTCAGAAGCCACCGTGCTCCGCAATGCGGAAACACAAGCTCAACAGTGGCTGCTATTCGGTAGTGCTTAACCACATCCTTGGTGCTTGCGGATCTTTATGCAGTCAGTCTAAGTCTCTAGGCAAAAGCCAGCAAGCACAAAGGCTCACCAGCCGTACTTTTCGAGCTGGAAGAGCTCGAGCGACGTGATGATGTCGTCCGCGTGCTGGAACAGCGCCTCGCGCTCCTCGGCGGTCTCGAAGACGCGCGCGTCCGGGACCGCGACGACGCTCATGTGCGCGGCCTTGCCGGCTTGCACACCCAGGACCGAGTCCTCAAACACGACGCAGTGCGGGACCGTCGTCGTCGCAGCCGCCGCCGCCTCGCCCGCGGTTTGCTCGTACAAGCGCTTCGCGGCGAGCAAGAAGATGTCGGGCTCGGGCTTGCCGCGAAGCACCTCCGGGTCGTTCCCGCACACGATCACGGAAAAGTACGAAAACAGTTCGTCGTGGTACTTGCGCTTGACGGCGACCGCCATGGAGCTCGACGACGTCGCGAGCGCGATCGGCACCTTGCGCGCATGCAGCCCGCGCAACAGCTGGATGCTCCCGGGGAGCATCTCGACCTCGGACATCATGTGGTGCATGTTCTCCTCCCACTGGCGCGCGAGCTCCTCGGGCGCGATGCGGCCGTGCAGCTCGAGCGCGTCGAGCACCATGCGCGTCCACTCGGCGCTCGGGCGGCCCAGGATGGACTTGTGCAGCGCGCGCGTGTGCGTCTTGCCGAAGACCGAGACCGCCTGGTGGATCGCGCGGTGGCTGATGCCCTCGGTGTCCAGCAGCGTGCCGTCGAGGTCGAACACCGCGCCGTAGAACTGCTTCATGCTGCCGGCTGCTTGGTCGTGGCTGGTTTTTCGCGAGTGAGCTGCTCGGTCTGGCTTTGGTGCGACAAGCGACTTCCCGGAAGTCAAACACTTGGCCATCATCAGTCGTGCGGCTCAGAGTGATTGTTCATGATGGAATGGCTACAT
Organism: Globisporangium solare; assembly: GCA_023335675.1. Lineage (NCBI taxonomy): Eukaryota > Oomycota > Peronosporomycetes > Pythiales > Pythiaceae > Globisporangium > Globisporangium solare. Next base: position 57,894 of record JAADVP010000002.1, on the reverse strand, counting down.
CTGGTCTTGACAATTGCACCAGAGCAGCCAACGCGCAGCAATTGAAGGCTTTTTATTCATTTCATCATTGAGAGTAAAGTATGGGAAAAAGGGGGCCATTGCGCGCCTGCCTCAGCGCTGCATGGGCACTACAGCGAGTTTCTGGCAAAGCAGGAGAGCATGCGGCACCCCACTACGGCTCTGCATAGGGGGAGACTCGGTGGCGGTTGTTTTATTCGAGCTCGTCTTCCGCGACCTCGTCCTCGTCGCCGTCCTCCTCGTTGTAAATATTCTCCGCCATCTGCCAGATCTGCAGCACGTTATCTTCGGCCACAGACGCCACGACCCACGGATCGTTCGGGTTCCACGAAAAGTCCGAGATCTTGGACGTGTGGCCACCGTGGATGAACAGCAGCTCCGGCGGCCCGTCTTCGGCGTCCTCGGGGGTCTGCTCATCGCCGATCTTGCTCAAGTCCCACACGTGCAGCCGACGGTCCTGCGAGCACGAGCCCAGAATCGTCTCGTTGTGCGGCGACCATTGGATCTGGTACACTTCGTCGTTGTGGCCTTCGAACGAGTGGAGCTTCGCCTTCATGTTGCGCATATCCCAGAGGTTCACGATCTTGTCAGCCGAGCCCGTCGCGAGCAAGTACTCGCTGAACGGACTGAACGCGACGCAGTTCACTTCCGCCGTGTGCGCGTACACCTGGGTCACAGGCTCGTCGTACTTGCCGCTGCGCATGTCCCAGATCAGCAGCTTCTTGTCGTCGCCGACCGAGCCAAAGATCTTCGTGTGGTGCATGTGCCACGCCACGTCTTCAATGACGTCGCTGTGGCCCGTGTACTTGTGCAATGGATCGACGGTCTTGCCCGCGTTGCGGATGTCCCATTCGCAGATCACGGCGTCGTCAGAGCCACTGATCAAGTGGTACGGCTCGTGCGGGTCCCAGCAGAGACCGTAGCCTTCCTTCGTGTGGCCAAGCAGACGGAAATCTGGCTCGGATCCCGAGTTCTCCTCTGGCTGCGAGGGTCGCTTCGAAATGTCGAACACGTGCACTTCGGCGTGGATCGTCTTGGTTGCGACGATGAACTCGTTCTGCGGCATGTACCGCGCGCGGTTCACTTCGCCGTCGTGGTTGATGCGAATCTTGATGTCGACCTTCCCAGACACGCCACCAAAGCCACCGAGCTCTTGGGTCTCATCGTCATACTTGCGCGCATCGATCTCCGTGTCTTCCAGCGGCAGACGCACCTCCGCGATCATCAGGTGGTTCTGCTCCGAGCCCGACGTGTGCGTTCCGAGCAAGAGCTTGTGCACCGAATAGTCGTCTCCAGCCGAGGTGTGGCAGCTCGGCAGCCACTGCACGGACAGCGACGGCCACTCGAGCGCATGAGTCATCACCAAGTCGTACAGGAACGGCGTGTTCTTCTTCCAGATCTTGTACTCCTCGTTCACGAGCTTCTCCTGGAAGACCGCGTTCGTCGCGTCCGACGCGTTCTGCTCCGTCGCAGCCGCCGCGCCGTCCGCGCTGTCGGTCACGTCGATCACTGCAGGGTCCGTGTTGGCCATCGTGCTGTGCGCAGGCGTCTGAGTGGCTTCGTCGCAAGCAAGAGTGGCGCGCGTAGCTCTTCGCTCCGGCCAGATCGTTTTGATGCTAACTGAAAAAAAAAATGGCGGGACGCCGAGCTGCCTCCACCCTTTTTTTACGAGACCCGCTGGGCTATTTACGCGCGCTTGGCAAAACCTGTAATTACGAGTGCGCGCGTAACCTGCGGGTTACGGCATGCACTCTGCGTGCGGAATGAAGGTTTTTGTGATTGGGCAACAATATCGAGTTTCTGAGTACTCACTCGGCTTCCAAACAGCACAACGCTAAGAGTTCGACCCACGGGGCAATAATGAAGCGAAGTGCGTGCGGCGCCAGCGCACGTGGCCATGGGCGAACGATGCGCACGCTGATCCGGTTTCTCTCCCTGTGTACCTGTGCTGCCACGTTAGCGCTGCTGCTGTCGGTGTTTGGCGTGCTATTCCTGCTGGCGCTGGTCGGCGTGATCCTTGAAGCGGCTCTGTATCCGACGCAATGGGGCTTGTTTGTCTGTACGTGCTGCTGGGTATCTAGTTATGGCGGACAGTGCCTGTTTCCCACTGGCAGCGTTGATAGCTGGTTAGTGGCGTTTTTCTTTTGCGGTATGCGTAGTGTTTCCGTACGTGCTGTTGCCAGTGACTGCTGCCGCCTGTGCAACCCTCGGCGACAGCGAAGAGATGAGGTGAGTGGACCTGCATGACGCTGTGCTGTGCAGTTATCGCAATAGGCAAGGGCCACTCACCGCGTCTACTGCGGGTATTCCCATAGTGTCTACACAAACTTCGGGTGCTTCTTTGAGTCGTTCTTTTGGGTGTCGGCGTTTGCGGTGCCGTCGCTGCTCTACCGAGTGGATGCGGTACGTGCCCAACCTCCGATTTCCAATTTCCGCTTGCAAAAAGGAAGGTATGTGCTGACATTCTGTCCGCGTTGCTGACTGTGTCGTGCTTGTAGATCAATCAATCGCAGCTTTGGTGGCTGCTTTCGTCCGATGCGCTTGTGCTCGCATCCTTCGTAGGTCTGGCATGGGTCAGCAATTCCGATTGAGGTGTTTGTAACTTGTTCGAACAAAATAACACAACCATGTCACGCAAAGCTGCACAAAACCAAAGTGTTCCTAACAATTTGCAGAATGTTTGTTGCTGGCTTGTTCATGAGAAGGCTTGAAACTTGCAAGTTGCAAGTGTGCTGTAGAGCTCCCGTCACACCAGTGGTGGGGTTTCCTTGCCATAATCCTCGCCATAGCACTGCCTTGCGTCAAAACAAGAAGACGAGTCTTCTCTGTGGCTGATCAAGCCACGAGCGCATTCCTTCGAGTTGCTTCACGTTGAAGATCAATGAGAACAGCAGACGAAGCTGCTGCTTTACTGTACACGGCCCCCTGGCTGCATCCGTAGCGAACGAGTCAAGCTGCTGCAGCGAACACGCAGACAATAGCTGACGACAATGGTGGCGACAGCAGCAGAATTGAAAGAACTGCAAGATCGCTGTGTCGATTGACAAGTGCACGAACACACGCACGCAGCAAATTTTTCACTGACGTCAAGCAAGCAAGACGACCCTTTTTTCATCAGCAAAACTGAGGTTGTCAACAAGATCAAACGCTCTTTTTCGCGTAAGCGCAGTCGCGCTCTCACCTCTGCCGCAACCAACCATTTGCGCGTTTGCGAATTGCAACAAGACAGACCCAGACGCATGTGCATGAGTAACGTTAGTAACAGGGGGGAACATGGACAGCGAGAATGCGCAGTCTCGTTCCATATTCGACCTGCTCTCGTGACGCTATCGACATCGCTTCCATAATGGCGAGCAGTGCGAGAGACACTTGCGCATAATGAACCAACCAAGGTCTCAGTCACGGAGGTTGTGAGGCCATCGGCTCACAGGAAACAATCGCATCCAAATTGTGAGGCAACCCATCTCGTCGGTTCAATAAGCTGAGGTTTTATTCCCCTTTCGCAGTTGCGACCGTGAAGAGAGGAATGAATGTCTGGGAGCAGCTAATACCCTCTCATATCCCATATGTGTGACAAAGTGCAATGCACATTCGCTGCAATGAGGGTAATTTCTGCGCTGAAAACAAGCATATCCATGAGATAAACAGGCTCGTGCGCACAAAGTACAGGTCTAAGAAGGAAGGGTACATCCATCCATCCGGGACCGCGCAAAAGAAAGCAAGCGAGTGTACTGTACATAAAGAGAAGAGGTCGTCTTCGGTGGGGGGAAAAGGTGCGGTTCCTGACTGACACAACACTCAACAAGGCGAACCCCACCCGCATGCTGCTGTTTGCGTCTGCGCGCCGGTTTGTTTGCTTGCTGCAAGTTAGCAAGTCCCGCCGCCGGCATCCAGTTGTGCAGACAACAAGATCTCGATCCCCAAGGGTCTCTCTCTCTCTATCTCTTCTCCGCCGTCCGTTCGTTTGCACTCAACAGAAAAAAAAGACTTTTTTTTCCAAATATCCATCGGCAGCAAGGATCGCACGCGACCGCTCGCATTGCATATATATATATATATTTAAAAAAAATATTGTTTCCGAGTGGTCCGTCACTCTTCAATTTGCCGTCTCGACTGCAAGCGCCATCGTCTCAAGACCCACAGCAAACAAATACACACACGAATATGGAGATCTCGGTCGGCTCTGCGGGCCGCGTGGGCGACGGCGTCAACGCCTACTTCGTGTACAAGGTGACGTCCTCCGACGCTGCGGACGACAGCGACAACAACAGCGGCGGCAGCGCGGCGCAGGTCGTGGACCGTCGGTACTCGGACTTCCTCTGGCTACACGAGCAGCTCTCGAAGCAGTGCGCAGGCTTCATCATCCCGCCGCTGCCGGCCAAGGTGGTGGGCATTCTGCAGGGCCCCGAGTTCCTCGAACACCGGCGCGCGGGGCTCGAGCGGTTCCTGCGCAAGGTCGTGCAGCACGACGAGCTCAAGAACACAACCCACTTCAAGAGCTTTCTCGAGTGCTCGCCCGTGGAGTTGACGGCGGTCAAGACCGCGTCGCAGGCCGTAACGCCGCCGTCGCTCGCGGCCGTGGCGGAGAAAACGCAAGCGATCAACAGCTGGTGGGGCAAGGCCGTACAGCGCATCTCGGAGAACGACAGCTTCAGGCTCTTGGCGGCGAAAGCCGGCCATGAGATCACCAACAGCTCGACGATCGAGGACCCGGGCTTTGAGGAGCTGATCAAGTACGTCCGCGAGTTGCACAACCAGGTGCGCGTGCTCAAGGCGAAGATCCACGTCGCGGACCAGCAGAACAAGCTCACGGCCGGCGCGTACTGCGATCTCATCGAGTCGCTACACACAATCGCCGACACGGAGGACGCGTACTCGGATATCCCCACGAACGATTTCAGCGCCGTGCTCTCGCTGCTCGACACGCGCGCACGGCAAACGGACAGTGAGCTCGAGCGGTTCGCGTTGTCAGTGAAGGATTTCTCGCGGTGGATGCACTCGGTGAAGAATGCGATCAGCGTGCGCGAAGACCGTCGCCTGCACTATCAAGCCAAGCTCGCGGCGAAGAAGGCCAAGGACGCCCAAGCGGCGGCGCGCGCGGAAAGCAGCAGCAACAACAACGAGAGCACCAAGAGCCCGCGGTCCCCGATCACGTCAAGCAGCAACAACAGCAGTACCGAGCAGCTGAACCACGACCTCGCGGCCGCGAAGGAGGAGTTTGAAAAAGTGCACGCGCGCGTTGTGTCCGAGATCGCGCGGTTCCGAGCAGACAAGTCGGCCGAGCTGCGTCAGATGTTTGCCGACTTTGCGACGCTGCAGGCGCACAACAGTGCCGAGCTGAGCGAAGCACTCGCGTCGTCCATGAAGACGCTGCAGAGTCCGCTACCGACCAAGTCGACGTTCTCCAAGTCCTCGCGGTTCCTCTCGCTGTCGTCGATCTCGGACGACAGCAACCAGACCGAGGACGAGCTCGACGACGCGCTGCGCAAGATGAGCGTGCGGCCCGCGGTGACACCAGCGGCACCGGTGGCGGCACCAAGTGTCAAGCAGCAGGAGGCCGCCAAGGTGGATCCGTTGACGGACGTGAGTCTGTAAACGGATATGCGACCATCACCAGCTTATGTAATGAATGATTTGAAATGATGATGAATGTATGGAATATTGTACCACCCACCGCTATCGTGAAGCGCACAACTACAACGATAACGTGCGTGTCTCTATTAGCTGCTGCTGTTTGCATCGTGCATGCAACTCGCTTGGTCTCCTTCGCCGGCTCGTGCATCGCGCGAACTGCCGTCCAAGAACCGATACACGCGCAGCAGGATCTCCGCGACGAGCGCAACGTCGTCGTCGCTATTAATGCCAAATGCATACAAACGGTCAAAAATGTGCCACCTCAAGAGCAGAACGAAGCGCAAAGCTATGCAACGGCGGCATGTGGGAAATTCTACCTGGTGTCGTAGAGGTACCACCACTTGTCTTCGCGCGCAGCCTCCTACATAAGAACGAGGCGCTTTGTTGAGGAAAAGTTGCGCACAAGGGCGAGAAACCACCGAAACACAAGCTGCAAGCAAACGCACCTCGACCAGTTTGCTCGCAATGCGCAGACTCGCCGCTGCGACCACGAAAGGGGGCAACGCGAGCGCACGCGCGTCAAAGTACACGTCGCTCGCGAGCTTCACGGCGCAGTGAGTTGTCGCCGCCGCCAATCTGCGCACGCAACACACACACATCAACACACAGTTTATATGCAGCACGCACATGCAACTGAGCGCTTGGGAGCACGCACTTGAGCTGCTCGGCGTAGCTGAAGAGGTAGTTGAACGGAAGCGCGACGTCGACGTCAAAGTCCAGCACGCGCAGTACAGTCTGCTCGGCATTGATCAGACCCATCTTCAGGCTTGCGTACCGCTGTTGCGTCGGCCCACGTCACCACAAACGAGCTCAGCGCGAGAGCATCAACGAGCAAGTGCAAGTGCATGCAAAGCGTAAAGCGTACCGATCCGGTTCCCATGGGCTCGTTCGAGTCGTTCGCGACGGCGTGCACCACGTTCGCGACACTGCGCAGTGTGCGCGGCATTTCACAACTCTGTCGGCATGCGCACACACACACATATCACAAATAAAAAGAAGAAGCCGATAAGTGTAGCTTGTATTTGCTGGTCGCGGTCGAGACCAGAGCAAGCGCACCTTTGTGCTGATGAACACGCTCGCGCCGGCGATCAGTCGCGGGTCGTACTGCGAGAAGCTGTCGCATGCGCACGCACACATCATCCATCCACGGCCGTCAGGGTCGCTCCAGTGCGCAAGGCGCGCGGCAGCAGCACGTAGCAGTTCTTCACCTTCCTTCTGTGCGTGAAGAAGCTCTGCGCGAGCACGAGCGCCGTGAGCGTCGACGCCTGCAGCGACACGCACACACATACACACCAAAGGATAAGCGAATGGAGCAACGAAAGCGCATCAGCAGCTCCGCCACGCATCGAACCTGGTCGAGCAGCAGCCTCGTGGCGCAGCGCACGATAAACGCGCACATCGTGAAGCGGTCGGCGTCGCTGCCGCCCTGTTCTGCGGCGCCTGGCGCACTGCGACTGCGTGCGAGCTCCTGGAGCACAGCACTCTCCATTTTGGCCAATTTGGGCAAGTGGAGGAGCGCGCCATTCCGCATAAGTCCGCAGGGTCTACTAATTAGATCGTCGGCTAGGACACGGAGGCTACGGTACCGTCCCGCCATGTTGAAGCAGCGCCAATGCGGAATGGCTGCGGAATGGCGCCATGCGCGTGAGGATCAGACTGAGGACGCTTACTAGGAGAGCCAAAAATAAAGCGCGCCTGCGTCCGCAGCACCTACACGCGCGTGCGTGGCTATTAATACTGGCCGCACTGCGGTCTGTGCGCTCGCTCTCTCTCTCGGGGGAACGGCCCACCGCGCACTACAACTTGTCTTCTGGCGACTTGTCGCCGTATCGAGAGACAGCGAGCGCGCGACGGCAGTGCTGCTGCTGCGCCTGTGGGTTTATGGCCACGCGCGGTCCCGCGAAGAGCAGTATCGGCGAGATGGCGCTTCCGCACACCGCGCATGCGGGAGGAGAAGGCGCGTCGTTCCGAAAGATCCACCTCAACAACGACGCCGAGAACGAGCGCCACTACACCGGCAACCGCGTCGCGACCTCCAAGTACACGTTCATCAGGTGCGTTTTCAGGGTGTCATTTTTTCTCTTAGTGTGCTGAAATAGCAGCGCTGCTAGAAAGATCCATTAGCGCACGCTCACTGGCCATTGCGCTTTTCGCTCTAGCTTTCTGCCCAAGATGCTGTTCGAGTTTTTCCGCGTGATCGCGAACTGCTACTTCTTGGTGATCTCGATCCTCCAGGTCGCGACGCCGCGGTCACCGACGAATCAGTACACGACCGCGGGCCCGCTGCTCGTGGTGCTGCTCGTGTCCATGGTCAAGCAGGGGCTCGAGGACAAGAAACGCCACGATGCCGACGAGATCCAAAACTCGCGGCTCTGCAAAGTGCTCGGGCGCCACGGCAAGATGGTCGTGAAGAAGCGGCAAGACGTCCGCGTCGGCGACATCCTGTGCCTCAGCGATCGCGAGGAAGCGCCAGCAGACGTGTTTATCCTGTCGACGTCCGAGGAAGAAGGGCGGTGCTTTGTCGAGACGTGCAACCTGGACGGCGAGACGAACCTCAAGCGACGCGCAGCGATCGAGCAGGTTGCCAAGCACATTGGCTTCCGTCAACTCAACGACCCGCCGCTCTTGGAGACCGATCACAGCAAGAACATGATGACGTTCGCGGCGATGATGGAGTGCGAGCTGCCGAACAACCGACTGTACAATTTCACGGGCCGAATCGAGTTTGAGGGCGGCAAGGGGCTTCCAGTCGAGACTGTGCCGCTCGGGCCGTCCAATATCATCCTGCGTGGCTGCAGCATTAGAGGCTGCGCGTGCATCTTTGGCGTCGCGATCTTCGCGGGACCCGAGACCAAGCTGATGCAAAACGCGCGCGCGACGCCGTCCAAGCAGAGCAACGTGTACAAGATGGTCAACCGGTGCATCTTGCTCGTGTTTTTCACGCAGACCGTGCTGTGCGTCGTCAGTACGATCTGCAATGCGGTGTGGGTGCACCGATATGAATCGCGGCTGTGGTATTTCGGCAAGGCGTCGACCCACGACTCATTTGTGGAAGTCGTGAGCTTTTTCACATTTTTGATTCTGTACAACAACCTTGCCCCGATCTCGCTGTACGTGTCGCTGGACACGGTCAAAGTGCTGCAAGCCAAGTACATTGCACGCGACGACGAAATGTGCTACGAAGGCAAGCACACGATCGCGCGGACGTCCGATTTAAACGAGGAGCTCGGTCAGGTCGAGTACATTTTCAGCGACAAGACCGGGACGCTCACGCGCAACATCATGGAATTCCGGAAATGTTTCGTGCACGGCATCTCGTACGGGTTTGGGACCACGGAAATCGGTCGCGCGGTCGCCGAACTGGCCAAGAAAGCGAAAGGAAATGCCTCGGGCGATGATGCCAACAATGGTGACGATCTCGCCAAAGTGCACGATCCGAGAGACGCGCAGATCGAATTCGATCCGATGATACATTTCGACGACCCACGCATCATTGGTGCGCTTGATGCGAATACTGACGCCGCAGCCGGTATCGATGAGTTCCTCACGATCCTCTCAGTATGTCATACGGTTATCCCAGAAGCCAACAAAGACGGGAAGATCGAGTACCGAGCGTCGTCCCCTGACGAAGAAGCATTGGTGAAAGCGGCCAAGTGCCTCGGGTATAACTTCTTGACCCCAGCTCCTGTCGTCGACTTGAAGGTGACGAAGAAATGCGGTACATCGACGATGCGCACGTACACAATCCTGAACGTGAACGAATTCGACAGCACACGCAAGTGCATGTCCGTGGTCGTGCGCACCCATGATAACCGGTATTTTCTGTACTGCAAGGGAGCTGACAACGTTATGCTTCCGCGCAGTCGGCCCGGTGAGTTCACGAGCACGCTGGTAGAGGAACTGAAGCGGTTTGCAAGTGAAGGGCTACGGACGCTGGTGCTGTCAAATAAAGAGCTCTCTGAAGAAGAGTACCTTGCGTGGGATGCCAAGTGCCAAGCCGCCGTGACGTCGTTAGTAAATCGAGACGAGATGCTCGCTGATGTGGCCGAAGTGCTAGAGACAGACATGAAAGCCGTCGGTGCCACAGCGATTGAGGGTAAACTGCAGGAAGGCGTCCCAGGCGCGATCTTTAACCTCGCGCAAGCTGGGATCAAGATCTGGATGCTCACGGGCGACAAAGAGGAGACCGCTATTAACATCGGTCACGCGTGCCGACTCATTAACGACACCATGCGGCTTCTCATCATCAACCACGAAGATCTCGGGAAGCTAACTGCGCAAGTTGATGCGCTCTACCAGTCCAGCGATGTTCAGTCGTATATCAAATCCAAGAAGGTGTCGAGTCATTTGGCGATTGTCTGCGATGGGAAGTCCCTCGTGCACGTGTTTCCACCCAAGAATGTCACGGACCCATCGCTGGAGGCAAAGGCAAAGGATCTGGCAAAGAAGCTGCTCGAAATGGCGAGCACCTGCCAAGCACTCATTGCATGTCGCGTGTCGCCTGCTCAAAAAGCCGACATTGTCAACTTGGTGCGCTTTCGGTCGCCGAAGAAAGTCATCACACTGGCGATCGGCGATGGCGCCAACGACGTTAATATGATCCAATCGGCGCATGTCGGCGTCTCGGGCCAAGAAGGTGTGCAGGCGGTGAATGCAAGCGACTATGCAATCACGCAATTCCGGTTCCTGGAACGGCTTTTTCTGGCGCACGGCCGGTACAATTACTGACGGGTCTCGAAAGTGATTCTGTATTCGTTCTACAAGAACGCCACGCTCGTGATCGCGCTCTTTCTGTTCAACTTCCAGAATGGCCAATCCGGCACCAGTGTCTTTGAGAGTTTCGTCATGGCCGGCTGGAATTTCTTCCTCGCACTACCGATCATCGCCATCGGTGTGTTTGACGAAGATGTCGCGCCGGACCAAGTGCTGCTGCAGCCAAAGTTGTATCTTCCTGAGCAGCAAAATAGCGACCTCAGCATGCAGCGGTCCTCGCTGTGGATCGTCAATGCGATCGTCCAGGCGCTGCTCTGCTTCTTGATGACCGTGCACGGCATTGTCAACTTGGCGGACCTGAGCATCGCCCTCTACCTGGAAGGCACGATCATCTACTCGATGCTGCTCATGTCGGCGAACGTCAAAGTTGTGCTGGAAACGCTCTCGTGGACGAAATTCAACGGCGCGTTCTTCGCGGGCAGCATACTTCTGTTTTTCGCGTTCGTGATCATATTCCAGTACTTTGGCGACCTCGGGGATGACTTGTTTGGTGTCACGTTTCGCATGCTGGGAAGGTAAGAAGAACTCGCTTTTTGTTGCTGCTTGGACGGATATGAAGACCTAAACAGGCGTTCACGCTCGGAACTCGTTTGTGTTGCGTGTTGTCTCTCGTTAGTCCGGTGTACTGGCTGTACATGCTGCTGGTTCCGTTCGCGGCGAACGTCCCGGACATTTGCTTGAAGTAGTACGTCACTGCATCATCCGTCGCATGGCACCACCGGCGCATTTGTCTCAGTCTGATTGCGCGCGTGTCTTGTGTCGTGCAGCATTCAGACGAACTACTTTCCGATGCTGGCCAATATCCTGCGCGAGCGCAGCGTTCTCCACCTGAGCTCGGTGCAAGTCGCGTGCGAACCGCCTGGAAGCAACGACACCAAGTCGGTCGTTAAGCGGCCGTCGTTCCTGACACCACTGCCAGGGTCGGTCGTTGCGTCCTGTAAGGATGCATCTGCACCCAAAAAGACGCAGAGCTTTTTCGGCATACTCGCTTGCCATGCTGACGAACGTTTGCTCTGTGGTGTTGTGTGTGTGATGCGCGCGCAAACAGACTCGGGATTCGCCTTCAGTTCCCCTGAGTTCGACCACCAGACGACGGAGAGCGAGACCCACGACATCTCGGCGCTCAAGGTCATTTAGTTCCACCGCGAAGAAGTGCTGCGGTCCGGGAAGCTCCAGTCGTTCCACCAGACGCCTCTGGGGAGTGCGCGCGCCTTGGACAATGACAAGCACCAGGTCGTCGTGAGCGACATGGACCACGACGCGAGGGGCATCGAAGACCTCGCGGGCAACTAGCCAAAAGCTCCCTCTGTATCATTATTTAACCCGAAAGAATCTGCACATTGAGCCTTTTGCAAGGAAACGATGTGGACCACGTGTGTCTAGTGTACGCCACACGATTTACACGCATTTGCACCTACTTATTGCGAGGTTTTATTGTCCCCGTCCAAAAAGATGCCGCCTTCAAAAGCAGAGAACGCCATATTATTGGGCTCTGGACGGCGAAGCACCAGGCGACAGGATGATGGCGACGCTCGGCGTGAACGACGCGCTGCCGCCGCAGACCCCCACTGTACGTGCTTCTGTAGACCACGCGCGCGTGCGTGTGCTCTCGCGATTCTCACGCGCAGAGTGAGGTCGCTCTCTCTGTAGCTCTATATAAACTAACTGCATTGCGTTGTGCTGACCATTGGGCTGACAGACTGACGGCGGCGCGTTCTTTGAGCACGAGGAAGAAGTGGCGCGCAATCCGTACTCGATCCACGCGTGGGCGAACTACCTGAAAGAGGCCGACGCGCTGGCGGCGCCCAAGCGCTTTGCGCTCTACGAACGCGGCGTCGCCGCGCTCCCGAGAAGCTACAAGCTCTGGAAACAGTACCTCGACGAATACTACGAGACGCAGGTGCGCGGCAAGCGCATCGATGCCGCCGAGTACTTACGCCTCGTGGCGCTGTATGAGTGCGCGCTCGTGCAGCTGAACAAGATGCCGCGCATTTGGCTCGACTTTCTCGAGTTGGCGCAGGAAATGAAGCGCGTGACATTCACGCGCCATGCGTTTGACCGCGCGTTGCGCGCGCTGCCGATCACGCAGCACCACCGGATCTGGCGCCCGTACTTGGCGTTTGTGAAGCATATTGGACTTCCGCAGGTCGCTGTGCGCGTGTACCGGCGGTACTTGATGCTCGAGCCGGGCAACCGCGAGGAATACGTGGACTACCTGACGTCGATCCGCCAATACGACGAAGCGAGTCGCCAGCTCGTCCAGCTCATTGACAACCAGAGCGTGTACCCAACGAAGCGGATGACGCACAGCCTGTGGATGCAGCTGTGCGATATGATCTCGCAGCACCCGGAGGAAGTGTCCCCGAGCCTGAACGTGGAAGCGATCTTGCGCAGTGGCATCGCGCAGTTTACGGACGAAGTCGGACGCCTGTGGTGCTCGCTGGCGACGTATTTCGTGCGTCTCGGCATGTTCGAGTCTGCGCGCGACATCTACGAAGAAGGCATCCGTACGGTCATGACGGTGCGCGACTTCAGTATGATCTTTGATGCGTACGTCAAGTTCATTGAGGCGATGCTGAGCGCGGAAATGGAGCTCGCAGAGAACCCAGACGACAATGACGAGGACGACGACGTGGACCACCAGGTGCAGATCGACCGCTTTCTCAAGATCTATGAAGACGTCGCCGACCGCCGCCCGCTCCTGCTCAACTCGGTGCTGCTGCGCCAGAATCCACACAACGTCCGCGAGTGGGAAAAGCGCGTCGAGCTGCAGAAGACGGATGTCCAGAAAGTCATCCGTACGTACGCTGAAGCCGTCAAGACCGTGGACCCGGCCAAGTCTGGAGGCCGACTGCACACGCTGTGGGTGAAATTCGCCAAGTTTTACGAAGACCACAAGGATCTCGCGAACGCGCGCGTGATTCTCAAGAAGGCGGTCGACGTCGAGTACCGAAGCGACCAGGAGCTCGCAAACGTGTACTGCGAGTGGGCCGAGATGGAGTTGCGACAGGACAACTTTGAAGAACCGCTGGAGATCCTGCGCGGCGCGTGTGCTGTGCCGGCGTCGATGACGGTCCGGTTGCGGAACAAGACGGGGCTCACAACGAAGGACAAGGTGCACAAGAATGTCAAGCTCTGGGGGCTTCGACTGGATCTGGAGGAAAGTCTAGGCGACATCGAGTCCACGCGCGCTGCGTACAATGACGCGTTCGAGCTCAAGATCGTCACGCCGCAGATGGTGCTGAACTTTGCGGCGTACCTGGAAGAAAACAAGTACTTTGAGGAGTCGTTCCGCGTGTACGAGCGCGGACTCTCGCTGTTCCCGTCGTTTCCGTACGCGAACGAGATCTGGCAGGCGTACTTGAGCAAATTTGTGAAGCGGTACGGTGGCACCAAGGTGGAGCGCGCGCGGGACCTGCACGAACAGGCGCTCAAAGCAGCGCCGTCCAAGTTTGCGAAGGCATTTTACGTCAAGTACGCCGAGTTTGAAGAGAAGCACGGCATGCTGCGCAACGTCATGGCTATTTATGAGCGCGCCACCGATGCCGTGCCCGAGGAGGAGCAAGTGGACGTGTATGCGGCCTACGTCAAGAAAGCTCAGAAGTTTTTCGGTGTGTCCAAAGTGCGCGACGTGTACCAGCGCGGCGTCGCGAACCTTCCAGACAAGTACGTGGCGCCTCTGTGCCTGAAGTTTGCAGACATGGAGACCAAATTGGGCGAAATCGAGCGCGCGCGAGCCATTTACACGCATGCGTCGCAGTTTTGCGATCCGCGCCAGCACGAGGCCTCGTTCTGGAAAGTGTGGCACGACTTTGAGGTGGCGCACGGGTCCGAGCACTCGTTCCTGGAGATGCTGCGCATCAAGCGATCTGTGGTCGCGCAATACTCGCAGGTGAACTACGTCTCGGCCGAGATCGCGCCGGTTATCGTGAGTGAGAAACCTGCGGGAATGGTGCCCGCGTCCTCCGCCACGACGAACGGCGGAGATGCCATGGCAGCGCTGGAGGCAAACCTCGTGGACGCAACATTAGAAGAGCAGGGTTCGCGCAAACGCAGAGCGGATGATGTCGATGAAGAGGATGAGCGCCCCGCGAAGCAGCAGCACATCATGCAGGTGCAGAACGACGAAGAGATCGATTTGGACGACGAAGACGGTGAAGAAGAAGAAGATGATGATGACGGCGACGCAGCGAACAAAGCCGCCGATGAGGTCGAAGAGCGCGGCGTGCCAGACGCAGTATTCGGACCGTCGTTAAAAGAGAAGGCGTAAGCGCACAAGCCATCAATCACGCACGGATCTTTCTTGGGTATGTTGTAAAAGGTGACGACAGGTGCCAAGGTAACGAAACAAATAGCATTGTGCTGTCCCCAGATCAAGGGATCCATCTATCTCTTCTCTATTCCTCTCGTATGGCGTACCCTCATTTCTTATATGCATGGATCGCTTGAACGGTGTGTATTTCGGTCCAGGTACAACAATAAAACGCGATCGTTCTTAGACAGAGCGACTCACCCACACACGATCCATGCGCGCGCAATCACGTCCATGACCCGAGAGCCGCACTGAAGATGGAAATCGATCCGTACAAGTGTCTGCTCGCGAGCGCGAGTCGAGAGCATGTGCAACGCCAGTCGGAGATGAACCACCGGCTCGTCGGCAACGTGTCCCTGCCCGCGATCCACAAGCCGGCCAGCAACGGGCCGGCCCCGACATCGTCGCTCAAGCACCTCAAAGTGATCGAGCAATGCATTCTGGCCAAGAACAAGCGCGAGGAGAGGCTCGCGAAGTGCGAGAATGACAAGGAGCGGCGGTACTGGACCAATAAGTTCCAGACGCAGCGCAACCATGAGCGCGCATTAATCCAGGCGCTGATGGGTGGTGGGAAATCCGTGGACGGTGACTTGGAGATCAGCGAGATCAGCTTCAGTAGTGGCACTGGCGCCGCTACTGGTACCACGTCCACGCCACGTTCCCCACTGGCGAGCAGCACGAGCGTGGCTGGAACGTCGGGCCTTACGGCTGCATTCATGAGCCCAGATCGGGTGTTCCACAAGTCAAAGTTCACGGGCGGCGTACCAAACACGAAGCCGCATGCTCGGGAAAAGTTCAAATTGCCGGATTGCCATGGCACAACATGCAAAGTGGAGCCGTACCGCGGACCAAGCGTCACCATTAGCCCGCCTGAGATCGTACCGAATCAAAGACACTATCAGACGCTGGAAGCTGTGGAAAAGACGTCTCCACCGCGTCAAAAGAGTCGCTCGGTATCGCCATTGCGCGCGTCCCCCCAAAAGGAAGCCGCCGTCTCAAAGGTATTGCGAAATCTCCCACCTGCGCTCTCCAAGTCGCCATTGCTGAAGCCAAATCGGCATCCTACCACCAAGACAGAAGGGATTTCGCCAAAGAAAAAGCACAGTATCTCTGCAAAGAGGTTATCACCCGCGCGCTCGAATCCTGATGCAACGCAGCACGACGACGACAGTAGTGTGTCCTTGTTTGAAGGCCCCACAAGTTTCCTCGAAGCCCAGCAGATCGCGTTGGCAGCGCTCCATGATCCAAGTGAGAGCGCGCATGCGAGCTCTGTTGACAGCGGATGCGAAAGCGTACTCTCACCGAGCGTGCAGACACATCGGCCGCGTTCTTGTCCAGAATCGCGCCAGAGCGCGTTCGAAGATGGTGAAAACAGATTGCTATCCCAAGCTCAATCTGAGGCCGAGATCAAGCACATAGAATGCTTCACAGCGGAAAGTGCGGCGTTTCTGAGCACGTTGCAAGCTTTAGGCACTCAAAACCACTATAAACATCAATATCTGGCTGCTTCTGATTGCCCAGATCCACAGCCTCAGTTCGAGGAGAGTAGAAAAGTGGCAGCTGAAGAAGACAGCGGGGATGATTGGGAAACCTACGACGAGCCAGCGGAGTCAGCGCTCTTGAGTCTTGTCCCCGATACTGGAAATGGTCAGATTGATGGCAAAGACGAGCGCTCGGAGTCCGTCTTGAGCGATCTGGTTGAGAACGACAGTCTTGTTCTCGAAAGCGACCTGACAGTGGAAGAAGTTGGCGAGACAGAAGCTACTGCGGACGCTCTTGATGTCAGTACTGAAGGGAGAGATGCCGCGGTCTCGATGGACGATAATTCTGGACTACACGTGGAGGTGGTCGATACGCATGCTGCTGTCCTGAACGATCTCGACGAGCAAGCGGAGATGGAAGTCGCCGAGTTGCTGTTCGACCTCGTGGACGAGATCTCCGGGGATCACTTGAGTGTTGGTCTGGAGAATAGCAGCATTCTACCACCAACGCCCCAAAGCCCGCAAAGCGAGCACTCCATGTTCTTGGTAAATTCTTGCAAGCTTTGAGCAGCTTCTGTTCCTTTCCGCACTGACTACAATCGTGTTGCCGCTTGATGATGCACAGGCACTTGCGCCAAAGGCGAGCATCCACATCCAGTCTGCGTTCCGTGGCCACCAAGCGCGGCGAGCATTCCGGATGGCGCTGTACCGAGAAGCACTCCGCAGCGGTGTGCTTGGCGCGATGCCGAGCAGTTTCCAGGGCAAGACGGGCTGGTACCAGGACCCGAAGAGCTTGATGGCGTACTACTTCGAGGTGCTGCCGGACACGGGTGAGTGGAAGCAGAAGATCGCGATCCGCTGCAGTCGTCTGATCCTCACGCCGTACGAGATGCACGAAGAGATCCTGAGCAAAGTGTTTCTCTCATGAGAGCGAGCGAGAGAACAATCGCAGTGTGCGACAGCACCAACTGCGCACGAAAAGCTGGAATGCTGCTTGGCGTGCTGCTCTGTCGGCCTTTCTGCTTTGCGCCACGTCATTGTGGCACAGCAGCAGCAGCAGCGTGCCTGAAAGTGGTAGTGAAGCGAGCGAGATGGCAGCTTCAAGTTGCGCTCACACGAGGAGCTCCTCTCCGCAATGCAACATGGCGCTCCCGTTAGTTTGTTTTCATTGTCGCTGTTGTTGTTCTCACATGTCACAGACATGCTTCTTTTGTGTGGTGGAGACAGCAAGCGAAGGTCCGTGGATGCTGAGCATTTCGCTTGGTTTCAGTATGCTCTACACACGTTAACGCCCGCTAACGTTCGTTCTGGATGCGCAACTTGAAGATGCAGACCAAGCACAACTGAAGCAACACAATCATTCCTGTCGGCGGCTCCTGCCACCATCTACACCTTTACAAACTGAAAACAGTACACGATTTCTATGCCGATCTTCCAAACCCATCGCCAGCCAAGTTGCTAACTTAGCGTCACCAACTGGGGGATGGGGGCAGCGTCATGTTTCGCTCTCAAGCGGGAGGGGGAAGGAAGGAAGGAAGGAAGGAAGGAAGGAAGGAAGGGGGCGAGCGAGTGTGTAAATAAATCAACAGTAGACACCCGCATTATTATCAGCGCACACAAATAAAACCACAAAAGCAGAAACCAAAAGCACCCGCAGCAGCCAGCAACTCGCGTCAACGGCGGCGTCCACCACAAGAGCTCCACTCTCACGCGCCCATAGATTAACTAACACTCGCACCCACGCGCGCGCGCCTGCGGGGTCTCTTGTGCACACCACCCGCCCGCCCGCCCCTCACGAAGGAAAGGAAGGAAAGGAAGGAAAGGAAAGGAGAGAAAGCGACGGGCTGTCGGTCTCGCTGCTCGTATTGACGACAGCAAACAAGCGCGAGTAGATGGCGAGTCCGTTTGTCGGTCCACGCGCCATGGAGCACGACGCGTCTCGATTACAGTCCCCGACGACGACGACGACGACGATCGCGCCGCCGCCTTTGACGGAAGCGGAGCCCGACTGGCGCTCGAACAGCGGCGTGATGGTGTTCAAGTGCGACGGCGAAGAGCCCGCGGCCGAGCGCGCGCTCGTGGCCTTGGATAGCGACGACGAAGAGGAAGACGAAGAAGAGGTGCGCGCGTACACGAATGGCTTTGCGCGCGCGTTTTCTGCGGGCGATTTGGACGAAGTGATCTCGCCGACGTCGTCGAGCAGCAACGGATCGAGCAGCGAGTTGTTTTACAGCGGGGGCTTGGAGCCAAAGCCGATGGAGCCGTTTGGAACGAAGAAGAAGCGAGCAGCAGCAGGAGATCGGAGCAGTACGGGAAAGCCTGCAGTCGACAGTGCGATGGAGACGATGGAAGCAACTGAAGAAGCCACGCGACAGCACGTAGACACGTATGTCGACGACGAAGACGGCGAGAACCGATTCAAGCTCGCGATTTCCCTCGAGTACGAGACCGACACGACGCCGTCTGTCGGCGGGACTCCCGTGACGGTCCCCCTGAGCGCAGTGAACCGGAAAACATCGAGCAGCTTTTCGGATTTGGGCGACGACGATTACTTTTCGCTCTCGGACGCCATTGTGCCTGGCAATGCGAGCGGCAGCGGAAGTGGGACCCCGAATGGGATCAGCAGCACGTTTTATCCCATCCACGAAGACGACGCGTTCCGATTCATCCACTCGTCCATGGGCGCTCCCGGCGGCAGCGGGTACCCTCACGACATGCACCTCGGCGGCGATCTCCGCAGCAGCAGCATCAATTACTACTACAGTCCTCCGAAAAGCGGACGAAGCGGCAGCGGCAATGGGCGAACGACGCCGACGCTGCGCATTGGTATGCCAGCGGACGAATCGCAGCCACTCATTGGCAGCATTTACCCCGTCGCGGGCGAAATCCTGCAGCTCAAGGTCGAGAGCGCAGCATACATCATCTTTTACAAGACAAAAGACGGCGACGAGAGCGGCGGCGGCACCACGGGCGACATGGCGTATTCGTCGTCATCGTCGGAGGAATCGTTGAGCGACATGATCCAGTTTGGTGGCGACGACGGCACGACACCAATTGCCAAGCCGCCACGCTCGTATGCGTCGCTAGGCGCTGCGGGTCACAAGGTGCAGACGACGAACCTGTTTACGCGCGATTACACGCACCCGACGCGATCCATTGGCCGCGGTCTCTTTCGCGCGTCGACAAGTGTCGGGAGCGCCTTTCTGAAAGGCGCCGCGGGTCTCGTCAACCAGACGTATCAAGGCGGTGCGAGCGGAGGCGTGTTTGGGTTTGCGAAGGGGCTTGGTATGGGGATGCTGGGACTCGGCACACACACAGTGAAAGGTGCGTTTCGAGGCGTTGGCCAAGTGACGCACCTTGTGGGCGAGATGATGTTGGGGAGCGCGCCGCATTTCAGTATTGACGGGACGCTCGTGCTCACCAATTACCGCATCATTTGGATCTCGCAAAGTGCCGACGGCGTCGTGGAGATCCCGATTGCGTCCATTTTGACGCTCGAGAGCTCGACGACAGCGCCACATGTGGCCAACCTGGAGTGCAAAAACCTGCTGAAAGCGAGCGTCGCGTTCCCAGATGAAGCCACGTGCTACAACTTTTTGAGCTGCATTTGGGAACTGTACTCGGGGCCGTCGTCGCACTACGTGTTTGCGCATATCCACTACGATGCGCTACTGCGGAGGGAAGGAGCGTTCGCGGCCATTTTGGAGACGCCGACGCATCAATTCTACGATCCAGAGAGCGACTACCGGCGCTTGAAATTGTTGGACGAAGAGAGTTGGATGCGGTTGTACGACAACTCGGACTACGCTCTGTTCCCGTCGTACCCCGCAGCGTTCGTGATCCCTTCGGCGTTGGACGAGTACGATCTGCGAGAGCTGAGCGCGTATCGAAGCGCAAGCAGAGTCCCCGCGGTCGTGTGGCGCCACCCGCATACTGGCGCGCTCGTGAGTCGGTGTGCGCAACCGTGCGCTGGCTTGAGCGGATATGTAGTGGAAGCAGATCAGAAGCTGGTCGCTGCGATCCAGAGCGCCACAAGCGCGTACAAGGATTCGATTTTCCATTTCTTTGACGCCCGAAGTCAAATGGCTGCGACCGCGAACTCGGCACAGGGAAAAGGCACGGAAGACCCGCGCAACTACCCCAACACCGAGCTTCATTTCTGCGATATCGCGAATATCCATGCAGTGCGATCGTCGTACAATGCGCTCTCGACCGTGTGCCAGCCGGGCCAAGAGCGGTCGGAGAGCGAGTGGATCTTCCAATTGCGAAACACGTTCTGGTTCATGCACGTGTCACGCATCCTGTCGACGTCGCAAGAGATTTGTCGGTGCTTGTGCCAAAGCGAATCGGTCATGATTCACTGCAGTGACGGCTGGGATCGAACGCCGCAGCTCACGACGCTCGTGCAATTGCTCCTGGATCCATACTACCGCACACTGCACGGTTTCTTGCTGCTGATTGAGAAGGAGTGGTGCACATTTGGCCACATGTTCCGGCACAGATATGCGCAGGGTGAAGGCCCTGGACAACAAGAGTTGGAGGAGCAGTCTCCAGTCTTTGTGCAGTGGATTGACGCAGTATGGCAATTGTGGAGGCAGGTGCCGTGGGCGTTCGAGTTCAATGAAGCCCTCCTCGCAGCACTTTACGAGCACGTGTTTGCGGGGCTGTACGGCAATTTCCTGTATAACTGTGAGCGCGAGCGAATGCTGAAAGAGAGTCAGTCGCCAACGCGCTCGCTGTGGTATGCGCTGCTGGAGTCGAAAGACAAGTACGTGAACGTCGAGTACGACAGCGCAAAGAACTTCAACAGCATTGGAGAGAGCCTTCCGTTTTGTGCAGAAGAAGACGCCCTGATAATGTGGGAGAACCATTTCAATTACGCGGATCCGGTGTGCCGAAACTCGTAAGGAAATGCGATGAGCTATTACTTTTCTTTTTCGAGAGAAAAAGAACGCGCGCGTGGCGAGTGTCTGTTATTCAGCATGCATTGATTCAGAACTTTACGAAAGCATCATGTCAACGAAGTCGAGCACAGCCAGATCGAATTTGTCCTCCAAGCTGTGCTTGTTCCTGGAAGCAAGACCGATAAAGGCACAAGTTGGCATCTACGCTTGAGACGGCAGTGGATCGCTTCAGAGGCACTTACATGAACGCTTCGGCGGCATTTCGTACGGGAGGCGGCTGCCTTTCTGTCAGCATTTGTTGACGATAGTGTGTGCTTGGGATGGCTGGAACTGCAGATGAAGAAGGTTTTATACTTTTCGGATTTGATGCCCGTTGTTTGTCTATATCACCATTTAGGAAAACAAAATATTTAGGATAGGAAGTCATAGGTTTGATGTTGTAGACGTAAATAAAATTTAGACTATAAAACCCGAAGTGCAGCATGAACTCACCTGCCAGTGCAGGCTCAATTTGACGTTTCCCATGAGATACTTTTCCCTGCTTGGACGAAAGCTGTGCATTGTGGAACTGCTGAGCTTGGCGCGCCATGGAGTTTTGCACCGTCCGCAGAGGCTTCGGTGCATCCGTTGCCGTTGGTTTTACCGACTGATGGTTGGAATGCGCTGTCGCCTGAGCTTTCGACATCTTCGGTTGACATATCGTGGAGGAGATTTGCACCGCACTTGCCGGTTGCTCCTGAGGCTTCGATGCATCGCCACTCACCATTGGACCCAGCAACTGGAAATTCGGCTCTTCGGAAGCATTTGCGGCGTAATCATCACTGGCAATCGCTGGACAGTCTGAGGGACACGGCAGCATGCGATGTTAGCTAGTTGTACGTACACTGATGCGCGGCTGAGAAATGACGGCGCTCTCACCATTTTCGAGACCAAAGTCCCAATCCGCAATTTCAGCTGCTGCTGCGAGTTCATCCAAGATTGAGATATGATTTCTCCCCATTGCGCTAGCATTCGCTTGTTCCGTTTCCCATTGCACAATGTCAGCTGCCGCATCGAGCTCGTCCAAGATGGTGTTATAGTGGTCGAAACTCGTGCTTTTCTCAGTTTGCTGAGCCTCCCACTGCGCAGCACGATCCACAGCAGCGTACTCTTCCGGCGAGACTTCGTGCACGCAGGCTTGTGCCGCTTGTTGGTCTTCCTCCCATTTGGCTATATCGACTGCTGCTGCAAGGTCATCAAGAAAGAGGGAGTGCTGCTTTTGCTTTGAGACGGGCTTTAGCGCTTGTGACCTTGGTGAGGTTTGCCGGACTGCGGCGATATAGTCAGGAGGTATCTTTGTCGCTCGTTGTGTCGCGCTTCCTCGGCTCATCACATTGTGCTCATACTTTTTATGTATGATGCTTGAATATTGCCCACCTTTTTCCTCAAAAAGCACAGCAGCTTAGCTTGTTCATTACACTTTTACCACAAGGTCAAAATCATACCTGCGTGCTGTTGGGGTTTGCAAAGGCGGTGACACTCTTGGACCGTAGATCCGGCAACATTGTGGTGGATGTCGTGGATAGTGTGAGATAAGCTTCCTTGCGCAGAAAGCATCGCCAGTTTCTGTTTCCTTCGCTCCAGAGCCTGTTGTCTCCTATTCTCGATTTGTTGCCGTTGCGCTTCAGTTATTGTGTCTGGGGAGCATTCGATCACGGCAGGAGCTGCCACCACTGGAGTGTTTGACACCACTGCTTCTGGGGCTTTCGGGATCGCCACCACTGGAGTTTTCGGCGCAGCCCCTTCTGCGATCTCTTCCGTCGTCTTTGGTGGTGACAACGCCTCGTATCCATTTTTCGCAAGAATTTCCTGTGCAAGCGATCTCGGCGTATGCTTTGCCTGGTTCTTTTCCACATCTGCTAGCAAGTCGAAGCCATGACACGTTTATCACATCCAGAGCGACAGCAACCTTGCCACTTTGCGCGACCGATGTCCCATAGTATCAAAGAACGTACATGCTTTCGCCTTCACGATCATTTTCTCGCCGTACAGTCGTTTGATCTGGAAACCATGCACGAGAGCAGCGTCATCTTGTGTATGTGTGTGTTTCCGTCCTGACACCACCACCCGCCAGCACACAACGACACGCACCTCTCTCCATCGCGCGGCCTTCGCCAATTCGCGCACGTGCTTCTTCTTCTCCGCGAGCTCCACGGGCGCGCCGTCGCCCTTCGGCGTCCGCTTCGCCTTCTGCTTCTTCGCCATGTTTGATGAGTACGGGGTTGACCTTCTCAAGGTAAGTTGAAGTGCAATGATTTCCATGAAGCCAGAAAAAATGACTACCACATCAGCCCACAAAATACGGCAAAATATGGATGCCTGTATTTACGGAAGCAGTCAAACATCCACTCTCTCTAGTTGGCTTGCTGGCGCGGCCACATGGGCATCTCGGACTCCGTCGGCGCGGGCACGTACGTGTCCGGGAAGTCGTTCCAGAAGCCCCAGCAGTTGCCCTTGCAGGTCGCGAGGCCGCATGTGCGGCAGTGGATCGGACGCGGCTGCAGCTCCACGAGCGCGCGCGCAGCCTCGGGGTTCTCGTCGATGGCGCGCAGCCGCGCCTCGATTTTGTTGATCTGGTTGCGAATCGTACGGCGCTTGTTTCGCCAGCCCTTCTCGACCGCGAACTGCTTGTAGATCTCCTCTAATGCGGCCTGGTGCCCCACGAGCACCTCTCGCGGGAGGTACTGCAAGAACGTCACATAGCAGTGCTTCAGGTACTGGTGGTCTGTGCAGTGCACTTCGCCGCGGCGCTCGGCAAAGCAGGCATCGCACACGAGCACGAGGTCGCGGCACACGGAGCACACCTTGCGGCCGCTGAACTCGTCGTGCGCAGTCTTGCATTCAATGCACTTGCCCACCACCTCGCTGTTCTGGGAGCCCATCAGCACTCTACGACACAAAGCAAACCGATTAGTGGTGGGTCTAGGACACGAGACATACCGTAGCCACAGGACGCACCTCTTGTCGAACACAAAGTTCTTGCCCTTGAAGAAGCCTCCGTCCTCGTATGCCTCGAGGTACTTGTGGATGCCGCCCTTCAAGTGGTGCACATCCTCGAGCCCCTTGCTGCGCAGGAAGTTGGACGCCTTCTCGCACCGGATGCCGCCCGTGCAGTACATGAGCACCTTCTTGTTCTTCATCTCGTCCAGGCGGTTCTGCAGGAATGCATAGTACTCGGAAAAGTTCTTGACTTCCGGGTCCACGGCGTTCTCAAAGTGGCCGACCAGGAACTCCTTGTGCGCGCGCACATCGAGCACGACGTGGCTGTCCTTGTTCGCGACGGCCTCCTGCATGGCTTTATGGAACTGCTGCGGCGTGAGGTACCCGCGCTCTTCGTCGGACGCGTTCATGTTCGGGCGGTCCACGACGCCGCCGGTCGACACGATCTCGCGCACGTACTTGATGATGAGCTCGACGAACGGCGCCGCCGCCGACGCATGGAAGCTGTGCTTGAAGTCCTCGGGCTTCATCGCGAACGTCTCATGCGCGCACAGGAACTGGATGTACCCGCCGATATGCGCCTTGCTCGCGCTCGAAAGCGTCGCGTTGATGCCTTCCTCGCTGATGAGGATGCGGCCGACGAGCCCAAGCTTCTTGCAGAGCGCATCCTGCTCCGCCTTGGACGCCTCGGGGTCCGCCACCTCCACGTACTTGTAGAACAGGATCACGTGGTGTCCCTCCGCAGTGCTGCTGCTGCTACTGCTACTGGTGTCTGCCATGGTCGCTCTCGTCCGCGTCTGCTGAATAATGAAATGAACCCGCGCGTGCGCGTAGCTCTTCACCTGCCAAATGGACTGATGGCTGCGCTTTGGCGCTGTACGCGCGCCATAGACAAGCAGACGTCTCTGTAGCTGCATACCCTCTTGAAACCGATACCACACCGCTGAACCCTCTTTTTTCCGGTCAAAAGGGAAACTCCGAGATGGACGCACCGGATGAAGACGGCGCGGCTCGCGATGCGGAGCTTCCGGCACGCGGCGACGCGCGTGGGGCGCGACAGAGCGATGCGGCTGCACCAGAAGCTGTCGTGAGCCCCGCGGTGGCCAAGAAGCGGCTGCTGCCGATGGAATTGCGGGTGCGTGCGTGCGTGGCGCGTTGTCCTGGATCGCTTGCTCGACAGGAACAAGGACACTCATTCATGGCGAGCCTAGTACTGATCAGAGACAATGTTGCATGGCACGCATGAAAGAGGCGACGCCGAGCGGCAAAGCTGCAGCCGCAGCCACTGCGTCAGGCTGCGGAGGAGAAGCAGGAGGCGTCGTTAAAGTAAGCGAGGGACGAGTACGTGCATCATCCAGCTGTCACGCTTGGACATCAACTCATTCAGTCACACCGCGACGATTTGGATTGCGTATTAATTTGCTTGGTGATAGAGTGCAACCAACGTTGAGCGGAACACAGAGTGCTGCAGTCAACAGTGACAACGGCGTCCATGTGGCGCAGCGTGCCGCCGTTGGATCAAGTCCAGCAGCGGATGATACTGCTGAAGATCGTGCACTTGAAGCTGTGGCGCTGCTGAAGCGATTAGCGAACGCGCCGACGCCCTCAACTGCTGCAGCCCGTTTGAGCTCCTTCTACAACTGGTCGGCGATCGACCGCAAGCGACAGCGAGTGCAAAACCGCATGCACGTCGACGTGCCATCCAAGTTTCATGTACGTGGGCCAAGGACGCACTCTCTGTCAAAAAGGCTGGTTTTGGGGGAAGTGGCATCTCTGACATCGCTGAGCTACTTCGACAGACCGAGCATCTCCCTGTCGACATGGCCCCAAAGGCAAAAACCATCGTTCTCACATCGTTTCCTCTCCCGTTCCTTCGTCCAAGGTACGGATTTCTGCGTTGTATGGATCAGAGCTGCTGGACCAACACAAAATGACCAATCGACCCATTTGCTGGTGGGCTGTAGCTCTTCGACCCGCCGACAGTCCGTCACAAGCTGCTTTGGTGCGTCGTCCGTGCGGCTCAAGGTACTCTTGGCATGATACATGTGACTCTCTCAGTGTACCACCGCTCCTGACTTGCGTTTCCTAATGTCCATTTATCATCATTAGGACCCTGCAAATGAACTCCGATGGCATCAAGCGCTCCGTTACTTTGCGCACCCAGCGACTCCACTTCCTGCGTCCATCGCGTTGAACCGCATGGCGGCGGCGACAACGAAAATCGATGCATCGATGACGTCCGGAGGCAAAAACGCAGTGCTCACGGATGAGCTCGAGTTCTATTCCTCTAGGCTGCTGCAGTGGCAAGATGCGTTCCGCGACGTGTACTTTGGCTTTCGTGGCATGCGAGACGACCAATCCTTTTACGTTCGCTCGAAAGAGTTCACTGTGTGTTTCTTCTACGAAGGACGGAGAGGTTCAGGTGATAAGCGGTCGATGGTTGCGTCGGAAGAAAATGAAGCCGTCGAGCCGCGTTTACTGGAAGTGTGTCGTCGACTTTTAGAGCAAACAGCAATTCAGCCACAAGAAGAAGTTGTTACCGAAGGGAACGGTGCCGTCGTCAAGAAAGAGTCGTTAGATCCCGAAAATCCAAAGAAGAAGCGGCAACTTTGCGCCGTGATGTCGCAATCGAGTGCGCGAATCCGCAAAGCACTTCATCGACTCAACATCGAGCACACGATTCCGTACGGCAATGCAAATGCGACGCAGCGCGAGATCGGACAGCTCCACCTGCTCGAAGCCGAGCTTGTCGCAATGGAGTCCCACGCGCAGCCTGCGTCGACACAGCAAAACGTGCACGGTCCCGATTCGCTCTTGCACTTCAGTGGCCATCATGCCGTTCACGGATTGTACGAGTTTCTGATCAACCGCAAGCGTACGTGTTGTGTGTCGTTTCTAACCCGTCAGTTTTGCATGGATGGTGACGGATTTTCATTCCAACATTTGCATCCTGCAGCTTTGACAAAGCAGGACGTTCCGGAGATTTACGCGCTGTACCCGTTCGCGAATGCAGCGATCAAGTCGCTGGACGTCAAGTACATGGGTCAAGTCGCTGCTTCGGCGTCGACAGGAGGCGAAGAGAGCACCACGATGTTCAGGTACGTCGACAGTAGCCGCCGGGTTTGCGTTGACCCTTGTATCTGTTGTCACCGACGTCTACTTGCTTGCCTCCAACTACAGAACTGAAGTCTTTGGGTTTTGCTTCCCGACGTGTTTGAATGAGATTCTCCAAATCTTGAAGGACGAGCACGAGAAGCATCACCAACGCGAGCAGATGCCTCGCCATCGACAGCAAAGCGCAAACCAATGGCTTCGAGGTGACGAACGAGAAGCAGCAACCACGAGTCAATCTGGGGCTGTCGTTGTCCGAGCCTACATGGAGACTGTGCTAGGCGCAGAGCGCTTGAACTCGCTTCACCTCACGGACGACACGGTACGCAAGAAAGTAGCTTCAGGTGCCAACACTCTGGAGACGCGCGAGCGCTGGAAGCAGGAGCTCGACCTGTCCAAGCGCCGGATCGAGAGCGTGATCATTCGGCAGCAGAGTCAAGACGACGAAGCTGCGCTTTTCGAAGTAGAGACTACGACACGGATGCAAGGATGACAGTGCACGAGTCTTGGGGGATGAAGAGGCTATTCGCGCGCAGAGAAGGCGATTCTTCGATGCTGATATTGTTATAAATTGCGAGTGAGGAGGTGCGAGGCCTTCTTTCTACGTGATAAGAAGGCATCGACTTTGCTACATGTGCGTGCATGCGACGAACTGGTTTTAGTGGCCGGCAGCGTAGTGATCTGGGTATTTGGCGACGTGTTCGAGCATCTCTTTTTCTTGTCGCTATTGTTGATTTGGCAAAAACAAGCAAGAAACAAACAAACATGGTTAGTTCTCTTGTACACAATGCCTTTGCAGATCAACGCGATGAAAGCATGGGCTTTTCCCACAGTACGTACGAGCAAGTGCGGGATCTTGACGTCGTAGACGTCTTCAAAGAGCGTGTCCAGCGACGGCGGCCCCTTGGACTCGGCCTTTTGCAGTGCCGCAAGCACGTTCGTTCGCTCGTTGTCTCGCAAGTGCTGGTCCTGCTCCGCGCTCAACCATCCCCTTCGCTGTATCAACAAAAGAAAACCATTCCGCATACATGAGCATCACCAACCATAAACACAGCAGCAACACTTGCGCAAGAGAGACTTGACGTACGAAGAGGTAGCTTCGCGTACGGTCGATCGGGTCACACGTTTCCTTCCAGTGCTTGATCTCGGCGACCTCACGGTATCGAGTCGAGTCATCGGACGTCGAGTGGTGTCCTTGCCGGTAGGACATGGCTTCAATGAGCACGGGGCGGTTCTCCTGCAGGATAAACGCACGGGCCTTGCGAGTGGCTTCGTGCACCGCGAGGAAATCGTTGCCGTCGACACGCATGATCGGGATGCCGTATCCAGCACCGCGCGAGGCGATGCCATCGCCACGGAACTGGTCGACGGTGGGCGTACTGATCGCAAAGCCATTGTTGCGGCAGAAGAAGAGGATCGGACACTCCTTGGTGGCGGCAAAGTTGAGCGCGGCGTGGAAATCGCCTTCACTGGCGGCGCCTTCGCCAAAGTAGCACACCGAGATGCGGTCTTCCTTGGCGATCTTGAACGAGTACGCAGCGCCGACGGCCTAAGATCGTACAAATTAGTGCAAAGGGTTAGCTGATCCCTATGTTGGGCGACTTTAGTAGACACTCGTGCAAAGCAAACGTACCTGCGGAAGCTGAGTGGCCAATGGCGACGAGATCGTCTGGTAATTGAAGTTCTTGGAGCCGTAGTGGACTGGCATCTGACGCCCCTTGCCGTGACCGTCCTTGTTGCTAAAACACTACGGGAGACACGCGATTAGCGATCCGCACGCTGTAATCCAGAGAGAACCATTGCATTGCATTGCATGCAACAACGTACTTGGTCGGCAAAGTTCTCGAGTGTGTATCCGCGCCACATGAGCACACCTGGTTCGCGGTACTGGCCAAAGACCATGTCGGCTGCACAGCACATGATACCAAAGAAGGTCAGCGACTGTGTCTACAATAGTACACAGAGAAGTTAGCACTTCAAAGCGTGTACTCACATTGGCGAATCGCCGATGCGCTTCCAAATTGAATCGCTTCTTCGCCGTACGACGTCATGTAGAACGAGATGCGGCCCTGGCGCTGCGCGTCATAAAAGATGTTATCCATGGCGTTGAGACGGATCATGTTGGTGTACATCTGGATGCAGATGTCTTGGCCGAGCTCCGGGTCCGTCGCGCCTTCCACGATGTCACCCTGTTCGTTCAAGACTGCGCACATGCAGAGCGAGAGAGCGCATGAGCGATAGCGCCTTCAACGTTCTGTTCCAGCAATAGAGCACATACTTCGGTAGCACGGGATCAGCTCGTTCTCTCGCGGGTCCTTAATCGCCAAGTCGGCCACATACGGCAGCTTCGTGCCAGGGAAGTAGCCTACGCACAACGTTAGCAAACAACCGCCACAGAATGCAATCCGTTAGCTCCGTCCACATACACGAAAGCAAAGAGAGTGCACGCACACGCCCTACCAAGCGACGAAAAGGACTTGGTGCGGATTCGCTGCGCTGCAGGGGTAGCGCGCACCGCCACGCGGCTGCCGATGGTCGTCAACGCCTTGCTCAGCATGGTGGCTCTGTGTCTGTGGTGGATGCGAGGAATGCGCCTGCGGAATCGCGAGTGCGGGCTTGTTGGCGGAATGAGCGATGGCGCTGCTGGTCGTTTGGGCATCATGGCAACTCGAGCAAGGGACAGCGGATCCGCTCGACCTAGCCGCTCCGCTGGCGATGAACTAAACCCTCTCCAAATCTACTAGACTAGAAATGCTAGTTGGATCAAAATATAAACGCCTGTATAACATAAATACTATTGCGGTAGGAATTATTGGGTGTGCGATATTTTTAACAGGACCCTTTTCGCTGCTTTTCGTCGAAACACACGATAGGACGGACGCGGAAATTGCTGCATCGGGGAAGAGAGTCGCACGATATCATTGGCTAAAAAGAATGGCAACTTGAAGCACATCTTCAATTGGTACACCAACAAAACCCTGTGTAATTACATCTTCGGCATGACACAGCGCACATCCACTCTCACTGCTCCAAATATAGCTCACCTGAGTAATTGGATACACTGTGACTCGGCTCTGATTGGCCAGGACGCCAAACGACGCAAGTGTACACTTGGTGGACGCATACGCATAAGGAATGAGGAACATGCTAAAGCCGCCGTTGAGAAGCGGGCATCCTGTGCGTCTTCCGACACCTCAACGCAGCAGGCCGCATGCGCACTAGGTGGGCGTCGTGGTGCTCAGATGACAAATGCGGATATGACATGGTTATTTTATTATTTACGAGTGCATATCACACAAAAAAGGAAAAGAAAAATAAGTCACAGCAAGCGAGTGTGCCGCGTGGCTCGCGCTCTCTCCTCTTAGTTGCCGAGCCACTTCTTGCGCGCCGCGATGGCGGTCTTGCCGTTGTCGCTGAAGAGGCCGTCGAGGCCGCGGCTGAAGAAGTCGAGGTACTCG
This sequence comes from Globisporangium solare, assembly GCA_023335675.1. NCBI lineage: Eukaryota > Oomycota > Peronosporomycetes > Pythiales > Pythiaceae > Globisporangium > Globisporangium solare. The sequence continues at coordinate 27,224 of JAADVP010000002.1, read as the reverse complement.
TTGATCGGGTCGTTCGAGTAGTTGGCCGCGAGGCGGAAGCTCTCGTCGCGGAACGTGTACGCGTGCACCAGCAGGCCGCGCGCGTGCGCGTCCTCGATGATCGTGTTGTTGGCGTACGTGTAGTAGTCCGAGTCGCCGACGACGCCGTCGCCGTCCGAGTCGACCACGGCGCCCGTGGCGTCGAACTTGATGCCACGGATCGACACCAGGTCGCGCTTCCACGGCGAGATCACGTCGGCGTACGTCTTAACCTCGTCGAGCCCGGTCTTGGAGAGCACGTCGGCCGACGTGCCATTGCGGCCGGTAGCAACCCAGTCGTAAGGCGGGATCGGGTTGTCCACGAGCTGCACGAGCTTGACCGTCGACTTTTTGCGGATGTCCTTGAGGTTCTGCATCTCGAAGGACTGCACGTACACGGGCGCGTCCTTGTGGTTCCACCCGGCGGCGTCGAGCGTCGCCAAGAGCTTCTCTTCGAGGGGAAGGCCCAGGTTGCGGTGGTACGTCGGGTGCTTGGTCTCCGGGTAGATGCCGATCGTGCGGCTGACTTCCTTGGACTTGGCCTTGGCGAGCGCCACGACCTCGTCGAACGTCGGCACCTTGAACTTGCCGTCGTAGCTGTGGTCGCGCTCCGCGAACGCCTGCTTGGCGCCGAGCGTCTTGATCTCGGCCAGCGTGAAGTCGCTCGCGAAGAAGCCCGTGTCTTCGACGCCGTCCACCACCGTGGTCTTCTTGCGCGACGCGAACTCTGGGTGGTCCAACACGTTGGTCGTGGCGATGATGTTGGGCTCGTGGCGCACAATGAGCACGCCGTCCTTGGTCATCACGAGGTCCGGCTCGATAAAGTCCACGCCCATTTCGATCGCCAGCGTGTAGCCCTCGATCGTGTGCTCCGGGAGGTACCCTGGCGCGCCGCGGTGGCCCACAATGAGCGGGCTTTTCTTGGTGGACGGCGCGGGGGTCGCCGTCGCGGCAGGCGTGCTGCTGCTCGGAGCTGGCGTCGCGGGCGCTGGGATCGTGATGGCGCTGGCATCGCCGCACGTGGCCTTTTGGCCCATGGATGCGGTTGCCGCGAGCGCCAGCAGAAGCACACCAGCGCAGATCTTGGCCATTGTAGTCGAGTGGGAGAGTACCGCAGGGAGGAGGTGGAGGTCGTCGAGACTGGTCTAATTGGAGAATGAAGACCGGTGCAGGGCAGAGGCTGGTGCGCCGGACGTGAAGATGGAGCGCCGTCGGCCTTTCTCTGGCTGCGGTGGGGTTGAAATAGGAGAGTGTGAGGCGCTGCCGTCGACGCTAACCTACATGCTGGGGGTTAAACGAGCCACGTCGTTCGATGGAACCAAATCGCGGCTTTGCTCCCATCGCGGCGTGTCGCTTGGCCGCGGGAGCTGAATCTGCCGAGAGTGGCACCTCGTTGACTGTTTGGTGCTGGAGATTCGCATGCAACAGGGACTCGCGGCCGCCGTCAGCGAGGCCAATTCGCGCACGGTTGACGCGCGCGCGCGCAGTGGCCACTTCAGATTCGAGAAGCACTCGCAAGATTCGCTGCTACTAAAAACCTGATGACAAGTGCGAACTACTTATTATTAATGAAAATTAACGGATTATTCCGAGCACATCTTGGACGAGTTATTAATAGTAAAGTGAAACGAATACGCAGCCTCTGTGTTGGCTGACGCAGAGGATGCGACTGAGGAAGCGTCATCGCCGGACCGCACGCGCTCTGGGAACCGAGGCGTCCGTCCATCACAGACGGTTGTAAGATCGTCTATTGCATGAAGACCAAGAAACAGGGAGCACGAACGAGCGCATTGTTGCATGGCGTAGTATTTGTTATGAAAACACAATCCATAGCTATGCATGATCAAACGACTCCAACAGGAGACGCAAAGAGCCAGCCACAATCTGCGCACAACGCACTTTGTTTAAGCAAGAGATGGTCTATTTTGTCGTGTTTGCTCAGTTTTTGTGAACACGCTGCAGCGTATGGATCAAAATTAGACAGCGCTTGGACTCATACTGATGTGGCCTAGTCCACACAAATTTGATTTATAATGTTTGAGATTCTATCGAATAAATATATCGAGATCCACAGAGCGGGCTCTCTTTCCCCCTTTCTGCTGTTGTTTTCCACTCCATGATTCACGAAGATTGCTTGATACCGCCCATGCGTTGTGTGGAAACTCAGCCGTTCATTGTTGTTCGCAGCGGATGTGCCATCTTGTGCAGCAACGGGCAAAAGAAGCCAAAGTCACAATGTCCATCTGGCAAAGTGGTTTTTGAAAGAGCGCTGTGTTCGGCGAGTGTTGCTTGAGCAGCAGTCACACAATGTAACTCCAACTTTGCAGTTGCACGAATGTGACGCAATTGAAGAGCTCTTATAAACGATTTATTGTAAGGGCGCACACACATCGTCCGAGCCAAAGAATACATTCATTTTCCACGAAACCGGAATGGTGCAGCGCAAAGTTGTATCGCCAGCACAAGATACATCAACAGACAGAACTATCGGATGGGAGCACCTTCAGTGTGCACAATAACGAATTACAACGACCTGCTTTTGTTGTCGCGGCTCCAGCAAAAGGGTTGGAGCTGGCTCGGTCGCGAAGGGCATTCACCAGAATCAGTCAACGCCGGCAGCCGCCAAGTCGACCAAGTTGGCACTTTCACTTCATGCAGCAAATTCAAGTGCTCTACAACGTGCCATCACGCCGCCGATGCTGCTACTGTATCACCAATATGCGGTCACTCGCTGCACTCGACACGTCTTGCTTCGTAAGTGCTTCAAATGAGCTGCTCGTCTGATTCCAGCGCGCACACGTCGCACATATTTATCGTTCTTTTCAGCCAATGCAAACTTACCTACTAACACTTTTACGCCAATCATACTCGCTATCACTTTGATTGGCTATTGCGCTCAGGTGTGTGCCATGCAGTGTGCTTCCGAGAGACGCACCATCCAATTCCCAGTGCGCAAGTCAGCAGCAGCTCCAGCTCCGGCCGGCCACCTCCCCCGCCCGACGCGAACCGCAATAGCAGCAGCAGCAGCCCCGACAGACAAGCGACCATGGCGAAGAGTATGCGCTCCAAGATCAAGCGAAAGTTCCGCACGGAGCTGCGCAAGAAGATCGGCGTCCCGCACCTGCAGGTGCAGGAGGCCAAGATCCAGGAGAACCTCAAGAAGACGCTGGAATCCCAAGGTAAGCGAGGGCCCAGACGCGTATTTTCCATATTCGTATGGTATAGCTTATTGTCTCATGTGTGTGTGTATTTGCTATTTTTTTTACGATTAGCTGGCGGCAGCTCTGTGTTTGAGCTCAAGAAGCTGATGGGTGGCGGCGCTGCGCCAGTCGCGGTTGCCGATAGCGGCATGGACGTCGACGGCGCCGACTCGCTCGCCAAGACGGAAGCCGAGCTCTTGAACGAGGAAGCGCTCGCGGCCAAGGCCAAGGAGAAGAAGAAGGAGGCCAAGAAGCTCGCGAACAAGCGACGAAAGAAGAAGTTCGTGCACTTCCACACTCTCCGCAAGAAGGGCGTGTAAGCTGCCAAGCACCCACGCACACACAAACTAGAAGAGAAGAGAAGTGCGCACTCCGTAACGGCCGACGAGCTCGAGACGAGCGGTTTGCACAGACAAACGCCACAAAACGATTGTCCAAAATGTCGCGCCGGCGTATCATTTCGGGAGATCGTGGCGCAGCATTCGCTTTGAATTTTTTGTAACCTGCCATTAATATGCTGTTTATTTTATCAATTGACGGGCGCTATCTCTCAGTCGTCGTCGTCCCAGTCGGACGCGTCCTGCGTCGGCTGGAACGCGACTTGCTTGTCGTACACGTAGCCTTCCTCTCCCGGCCGCACAAAGTTTTGCTGGAACACGAGGTCCATCTTCTGCTTCACTTGCTTGAGCTGCGTCTCGGACACGCGGTTGTAGTCTGCCTGGGGCAGCAGCATTGCGGCAGCAGTCTCGGCTCCATGGTCTGCTTCAGACTTGCCCGACGACGCGCTCGCTGCTTGGTCGAGCAGCTTTTGCACCAAGCGAGCGAGCTGGTGATGGAAATCGCCAGCACATCAGAGCCTGCTCCCCATTGTCACCACATCCGCTACGTCACCAGACACGCAATGACGCACCTGGCGAGACGACACTTTGTGGTTGCCCAGCATCTGGTCGTGTTGCTCGATGAGCTTGGCCACGATCGTGCCAACACTGGCGTCCTCGCTCGAGACTCTGTGGCCTTTGAGCGACTGAATCGCGCTCTGCAGATCGATCTCATGGCGGTACAGTTGCTGGAGTGACCTGGCTGCGCCGCTGCCGCGAGCGGCGTACTCGAGGATGACCCCGGGCGGCGCATACCGCAGCGCCAGCCGACGAGGCTCGATCGCGCTGCTGGCCATGATGCTGCTACCAGGCAAAATTCGGATCTGGCGAGCGGAAAACTGCTAAAAATAAGGACACGCGGGGCTAATCACTCAGGCGCGACGACGGCTGCCATTTATTCTCATTTGCATCTACGTGAGCGTGATCCAGCCTGCGTTAGTCATTACTTGGAGGCGATATCGGACGGCATCATCACGCGCTTCGGCGCGCAGCACCCGCCGCTTCGCCGGATCTCGCTGCCGCTCTCCCACTCGGCGTTCTCCTTCCACATGCGCGCATCGCCCTCGTACTGCTCGCTCTTCCAGATCGGCACCACCGCCTTGAGCGTGTCGATCGCGAACGCGCACGCCTCGAGCGCTTCGGTGCGATGCGGGGACGAGACGGCGATGACTACGCTCGCTTCCTTGACCTCGACGACGCCCAGCCGATGGAACATCGCGACGCCCACGACACTCGGCCACTGAGCGCGGATCTGCGCGCAGATCTTGCGCAGCTCGGCGACCGCCATGGGGACGTACCCTTCGTACTCTAGGCGCACGACGCGCTTGCCCTGGAAGTTGTCGCGCGTCGTGCCGATGAACGTGGAGATCGCGCCAGCGCTCGCGTGCGTCACGAGGCCCACGGCGCGCTGGCCGTCCAGCGGCTCGTACCCGACTTCGACAAAGTCGCCGCCGCCTTCGGCGACAGCAGGAGGAGCTGTCGCAGTGGTTGTGGGCGCGTGCGCATGCGCGTGGCCGTGAGAATGGTCCGCCATCGTCGCCGCGCTCTGCGAAGCGGTGCTGCTTGGAAGTGAATGCGCATGCGGGATGGTTCCATTTGACTCGTGCACCTCGTATAATGAGTTCATCGTGTTTAAACCGATGTTATGGACAATATAGAAAAGGTTCCATACTATGCTTTAAAGTGCAAAGTCCTGCTTCATCAGGACTATATTCACTGTGAAAAGGTCGTTATACACTTGTTGAGAAGACTTTCATCCAATCAAGGACGCATATTTTACAATGATCTACCTTTTCTACCAATAGCGTGTCACTGCAACCATGCCCCAACGAGCACGAGCCCGCATTTGCGCGCAAAGCCACCAAGCGATCGATCGATCATGGCGGACAAGGAGCTGTGGCTGTACGTGGACGCCACGACGGGGCAGCAGAAGGGGCCGCTCGCCGTCGCACTCCTCAAGCGGCTGCTGCGCAAGGGCCTCCTGCAGCCGCAGCAGTTCGTCTGGACGCAGCGGCTGAGCGAGTGGCAGCCGATGGCGCAAGTAGACGTGTTCGCGGCGTACTGCGCCACCTGGTGCGCGTACTGGTACTACATGGTGGACGATCTGGACGCTAGCTCGAGCGCGACCAAGCAGGCGGGACCCGTGACCACGAAACAGCTCGTTGCGCTGTTTCTCGACGGCGAAATCGACGGCATGACGCTCGTCTGGTCCAAGGACATGGCTGAGTGGTCCCCCATCAGTACGTGGCATCGTGCTGGTTGTATTGGATGCGCGATGCGATCGCTTGTCGTGTTGAGTTTGTGCTGACGCGATTGCGGTGCTGTGGTTCGTGTTTTTGTAGGTGAAGTACCGTCGTTGAAGGAGTTTTTGCATGAAGCGAATGAAGACCAGGCGCGCGAAGAGGAGGTGCTCGAAAAGCAGAGCCAAGTGGCCGTCGAAGACCAAGTGTTTGCAGACGAGTACGTCGTGCGCGCCGCTTTGCTCGTATCGATTGTTTATCAGGCAACATGTTTGCACTTCTAAACAAAATGGCTTACGTGTGATGCACAGGAAAGTCGAGGCGTTTGTGGCAGAAGACGGCAAGCAGTACATTTTCGACGCCGAGGGAAAGAAATGGGTGACGCCAGAAGACAAGATCGAAGAGGATCTGCAAGCGCTTCGTGAGGCTGCCGGAGAGTCGAAAGAAGACCACGAGGCAGCGCAAGAAGCGAAGCAGAAGAAAAAGAACCAAGTGAACAAAAGCAACGGAGGTGATGGCGTGAACAAGGAGAATGAGAATGATACGACGGCGGCGGCAGCAGACAATGGCGAAAGCACCAAGGCAGGCTCGGCGGTGTCGTCTGCTGATAGCACCGACAATGCAGAGCAGAAGAAACCAAAGAAGAAGAAAAAGAAAAGCGAGAAGTGGCAAAAGTCGAAAAACAAAACGTGGGTGTACGTGAACGGCCTCCCGTTGGATATCACGGTCCAGGAAGTGCACGACCACTTCGCAAAGTGTGGAGTCATTCAGCAAGATCTCGTGACGTCGACGCCGCGTATCAAGTTGTACGAAAACAAGGAGTTTGGTGGACTCAATGTACGGAATCGGCTTACTCTTCCATCCTTCGCTGTGGAGAATTGTGTTTCTGACGTTGTTGTCTATGCGTTTGTTATTTGTTCTAGGGCGATGGATCTGTGTGTTATATGAAAGAAGCTTCGGTGGAGCTCGCTATCCAGCTGCTTGATAAATCGGAGATTCGTCCTGAGTACGTATCCATTTGTGGATATTTGATAAGCTCATCTTTCTTCGTTGCGGCTAACGGATGCGACTTTGAATTTCGTAGATGGCCAATCGACGTGTCGCCGGCAGTGTTTGAGCAAAAAGGAAGCGAGTTTGTGAAGCGAAAGAAGTTGAAGCTCGACAGTCGAGCAAAAGTCAAGAAAATCGAGCAAGAAAAGGTGCGATTATGTCTCAACTATGCTACTATCTTTATTTGGCGTATTGCTTTCGATATTTACAAATTGGCGCTAACATTTCTGATGTCAACACTTCTGAAGGCACTGTCGTGGAACGAAGGCGGAAATGACGACAAAAACGGATTGAGAATCGTTGTGATCAAGTACATGTTCACGCCAGAAGAAATTGAAGGTGCGCTCTCAGTTTTTCGCACGTTGGTATGTGATGGGTTTCACTGATTGATCTATTTTCTGTATCCGATACAGATGAAGCGTACGAGAATGAGCTTCGAGATGACATTCTCGCAGAGTGTTTGAAGATTGGCGAAGTGACCAAGGTAGGATTTGTTATCGTGTTTCCTTGTGCCGAGAATTAACTAAAAGGGACTGAGGATTGCTTGCTATGCGTCGCAGATCACATTGTTTAGCAAGCATGTGGACGGTGTAGTTGTGGTGAAGTTTGAGTCTACTGGTGCTGCTGCAACTTGTCTCGACGTCGTGAATGGCCGATTCTTTGCTGGACGTAAGCTCGAGTGTTCATTCTGGGATGGCACGGATTACACGTATCGCGAATCAAAAGACGAAGAAAAAGAACGTGCAGAGAAATTTAGCGAGTGGTTGGAACAAGGCTCGTCGTCATCTGAGGCAGAAGATGAGAGTGACGACGAAGACTCTGCTGATGCGAAGAACAGCGTTGATGAGATCGACGCAGCCCCTTCCGCAGCAACTGTCCACGCCGGCCGAGTCATGCCTGACTTGGATGATGACGATGAAGAAGATGATTTGGAGGACGAAAATGTTCCTGTGGCTGAAGCGGTTCATGCTGGACGAGTAATGCCAGATATGGATGACGTTGATGATGATGAAGACGAATAAGCGAGCTTTGCCTTAACATGGAGGTCAATATTTCGGCAAGGCGTTTGTGAAAGATTGTTGCGATATTGAGTACTGTTGTTTCCTTGCTATGATGACTAACGTTGCTAGTGCGTACTGATTTTCATGTGCTACTCTAGACACAGTCGTTGAGGCATACTGGAGTGGATTGATCAAAGCCATTTCTACACAAGCAAACCAGATTCTTTGTGATTCTGCAGCCTCCTGATGAAAACTGGATCGCTTGGGGCACCTCCAACACCAGTTGCCATCGTCGACAAATTTAGATCCGCGTGCCGCTGTGGGCATCATGTGTTGAAGACGATTTCGGCAAGACCAAGCCTGTGGAAATTGTGCGTCAGAACGCCAGGCAGATATCGCTTGTCACATCAACTTGGACAGCACAGACGTTGAAGCCAGCGAGCCTAGAGCGCTCAATCGGAAGAAAACACCATCAAGTGTGAAACGTGCAAATCACTCACTACTCGCAAAGTTTCCGAGAGAAAGGCAGACAAAGAAAGCGGGGCACTATATTTATCAAGTGCGGTGGTGAGCGTGCAAGCTACAAATAGCTATGTTTCGCGTCCAAGCGAGTCAAGGGTGTTGCGCTTGAGCTGCAGGGCAAACGCTAGAAGTGGGAGCACTACGGGACCAAAGCTAGCAAAGGCCAAGCTTCAAGCCCAGCTACAATATGCCCGACGTAATAGATGATTGGTCACAGAAGCCTTGGAGTGTGACGGAAGAGATGTGGAAGCGCAAAGCCAAGGGACTTGAAGATCAGTACCAGCGATTACTGTCTGATCGCCAAGATCTTCGAGTTGAGAAGGCAAAGATCATGGGAGAGTTGCGTGTCCTGCAGCGGTACAAAGAGACTGCCGAAGACATGATCAACAAAGAAGTCGCGACACGAAAGTACGTGCCAATTTCCTTTCTGACGCGGTGAGTCGCAAGATTATTCACGTGCTGTGCATGTGCTCTCATCAGGATCGAGCACAAAGAGAAGATCTCCGCCAACACTAAACTGGAGCAGTATTTGAAGAAATACGAGCGGGTGAGCATTTGTTTTTCTACTGCTGCTGACTATTTTCGTGGCTAACGAAAACTGTCTGATGCGACAGGAATGCGAGCGGACCCAGACTCTTGAGCGTGAAAACAGTTTTCTTGTGGATCAAGTCTCTAGCATGAAGGGAGAAACGGAGGTCGGCTACAATAGTGGGATTGGAGGGCAATATGAGTTGCCTGACTAACTCAAATCCTTCTTCTGGCACACAGAAACGACTCGATTTATTCAAGGAGCTGGAAGACACTCAAAAACGCAACGCACACAACAAGGAGAAAATACGAGAGTGAGTGGTTCACACTTTTCGTCAAAGTATGCAATGCACAGACAAACATGATCTGACGAGCTAACTGATGTTATTTTCTCTTAGAATGGAGATTGTGGGCATTGAGCATGAAAACATCATTTTAGAGCTGAAAGAAAAGGTGCAAGAGATGAAGCGCAAGGTGGACTCAACAGAAGAAACCCTCGCCGACAAAACCGATGAGTGCAAAAATCTGTCTGTCCGGCTAGCGGTATGTGACTCGTACAGAAGCTGCTGTTTGCACGCGCGGGATGGAATCTGACGCTTGATTCATTTTCAGGCTGTTAAATCTGCTTGGGAAGCAGCACGAGGCCAAAACAAGATGGCGCTGCACGAGCTCAAAAAGAAGTAAGCCATGCTGAATCCGCAAAATATGCGCGGCGTCGCTAGCTCTTATTTTTTTTACGATTGCAGAGAATCACTCAGCAAAGAGCTTGAAAGCGTCAAAAGCGAGTCAAAGGTAAGCGCGATCCCTCCGGCACAGCTTGAACCACAACAGAATACTGACTCGCGCTCTCTATACGCGCAGCACACCAACTATCGAATTCATGCCTTGGATGCTGAAGTCGAGACGGTACAGTCGAAACTTCGCCAAAAGGATCGCACGATCGATGTGAGTGCATGGTGCAAAGTTAAGACGAGGACGCACGGTCTCTTGCGGTACTGACTTACCCTTTCTGTGTTCTCATAGGAACTTCGTGACACGAACGCGCAGTTGAGGAAAGAAATGTCACGATTGACAAAGCGCAGAATTTGTCGTCGAGCATCTCGGTCATGCAAGAACTAATCGCTGAGAGGGACAAGGAGATTGATCGCAAGGACGAGATGATTCGTTGCAAGAAAACCGAAGTCAAGGTGCGTTCATCAGACGCACAGCGGACATAGATCGATGAGCCGCCCATAGGTACTTACGTTCGTGGGCCCAACTTGCTTGTTTTCACAGTGCTTGGCCAAGATTGATGATTCCTCCAAGGAGCGCATCGAGGAGCTTGTGCGTCAGGTCGCAGATCTGCAGCAACAGCTTCTGGATACGCAAAAGGAGTACTTGAATAAAGTCAAGAAAGATGAAGTCTGGAGAGAAAAATAGCGAGCCAAGTACGTACAGATAGATCTCTCTTCTTGCCTACGCATGCGCGAACATGGAGGCTGGACGATAACGCGATGGGGTACATGCTTATCCTGTAGAGATCGATCGGAGATCATGAAGGACATGGAGGTCCTGCACAAGCCACGTCGCTGCAAGAACTGCAACGAGACCTTCACGAATAAGACAAACACGTCGCTCTCGTGCTCGTACCACCTGGGCCGCTATGTTGCGCGCCAATACCCTCTTGAAGGGTACCAGTGGAGTTGCTGCCAGAAGCGCGACCTCTCGTCACGCGCGTGCAAGTTTGCTGGTCGCCACATCGAGTCCAAGCTAGCAGACTAGCTGGCGCCATGCATCGCAAATCGAGAACAAGAGCAAGAAAATATGATACCGTGCTCGCGAGTATGAAGACCGTATGCGCAACGAAGCAGTATAGGAAGGCAATGTGCAGGTTAGTTTCTCCAGATATATACTATATAGACCCCATTTTTATTTTCTCCAGCGACTGTGCGTTTCGCGGTGCACGTCCTCTCAATTCCGCAATTGCTGAGCTGAGACGAAAGGGAGCAGCGTGCGCCTTGTCGTCCACGTGCACGGTCTGCAGTTCACGGTCCTGTGCGGCGACGGCAGCCAGAGCGTCAAGTGGCTCGGCCTCGTGGTCGCGCAGCGGTACGCGCACGCTGCCCCCCCCACGGTCGGTGCCGCACGCACGAAGATGCGCACTTGAAGCAGGGCTTCTTTCTCCCAGCGTTGATCTCCAAGACGGTAGGTGGCGTCCATATACTTTACAGTGTGGATGCTCTAACGCAAAGGCTCATGCTCGGACTGTGGGTACAGCAAACAGGTGAGGTGCTCGCGCCAGGGAAGCGGATTGCCGACAGCTGCAAGGATAATGATGTCGTTACCGTTCACTTGCAGGTTTGTGCATCTCGAATGAAGCTGCCTTGTTGCTCTCTTGCTCAAACGTTGGCCTGCTTCTATCGTAGCAAGAAGTGCCTGTGAACGAGATCGGCTCACCGCAATTCACGCCATGGACACTCGCAGCATTCGCGTCGCAAAGCAAGAATCCGCTCGCACTTGATGCGTCTTCAAGCGCAGACAGCAAGCGGCCGATCGCGAGCGCCAAGGGTGCAGCGAGACAACACGCCGACGGAACAGCATCCTTGTCGCCTCGAGCGGATCTCCACAAGGCCGATGCGAAATCCGCAGCACTACACTCTGACGAGCTACTGCCGTCCAAAGCTGTCGTGGACGACGAGATGAAAGAGTGCGCGCGGTCGGAGCTGCTGCAGTAGGTCAATTCGGGCCAATTCCAGTCGGAAATGGAGATCGAAGCCGCGTTCCTGTACGATTGGAGCCGCCTCCGCATCGAGGACCTGGAGAAAGAGCCAAAGGAACGGGAGGTGATCCAGGACGTGCTCTTGGTGCATTTCGGAGCCATCAACGCTGGGTTCATGCACTACGCGGTCGGCAGTGGCGAGCTCGCGTACGGCATGAATGGCGATGAGCTGGCGCATTTCCTGCACGAATGCAGAGTGTGCAACTTCCAGAGAGAGCGACGGCTGCTTGAGAAAGTGGTTTCGCAGTGTCTGAGGCACGACGGTCTCGCGTCGCTCCACGATCGAGGCACGCTGTCTCGGGTCGGGTTTCTGCATGCGCTGCTGCGCGTGATCCACATCAACGCCAAGGACAACAACAACAGCGTGTCCTCGTTCAAGGACGCGATTGAGAAGACTCTCAAGGAGCAGATCATTCCGACCGTCGCGCGGCTCACGACTGGCCCCTTCCGCGATCACTCGCACCACGACGTGCGTGCGGGTTCCATCGGGTCTGCTGGACTTGGGGATTACAAAAAACTCACAGCTTTTGTGGCTTTTTGTGTGATTTTGTTAGAAAATGGTGGCCGTCTTCCAAGATGCCAAACCGAAAATGCTTAAGTTGTACGCCAAGTATGCGCAGGACACTGTCCCGGCGAAGAAGACACTTGCAGACTCGTCAGCGTCGCCCGCTGCTGCGTCCACATCGACGTGGCCGCAATTGCTCTCAGTGCCGCGACCCAAGAGCATGCTCTACGACGGCGGCATGTTTTGCACCGGGGACACGAAGCAACATGATGACATCTACGACAATGTACGTAAGCAACTCTGTCTTTTCACATCAAAATGGTTCATATTGGATAGACAATTCGTCGCTTATTGATGGACAACCCGCGTGCCGCTGCCATGCAGGCCATTGCGCAATGCTTCAATGGGATGCGCGAAGCGTATCTTCAGGAGGACCAGTTTGTGGTGTTTGCTGAGTTCATCGAAGTGATCTCGCGCGTGGCGCTCGCAGTGCTCGCAGACAACGGCTTACCGCCGCGAGACGCCACCAAGATCGCGCTCGACGCCATGCGCAGCCTCCCACTCAAAGCTGCTGCGGCTCCTCCTTCAACCGCAACCAGCAGGCGCAAGTAGCTTCGACAAGCCTTAGAGCTTGGAGTAAGGCACACATCAAGTTTACAGCAATCCATTTCATTTTTTTTTTTTGCATCACAAAACAACTACCGACCTGGTCCTTAATCTTATACTGGCGTGTCACTTGCGTTAACTACTACTGCTACAACTAGTCATAACGTATTCATGTTCACTCACTTCACTCGCGTCCTGTTTGCTCACTGCAACTTGAGGATCTCGTACCATGACTTGCACGAATCGATCGAGTCCGCCGCGAGTTTCAGCTTGGCGCCGCTCGCAAATGTGACCACGAGCCCGCAGCTCAGGTCTCGAGACGCGCCGACGTTGACAATCTGCCCGAGCTGCTTGAGCTGATGGTCGACTTCGCTCGCAAAGCCCATGATGTCGCCATCGACGACGTAGAACTGACGGAGCTTCGCGCCACCGTCCTTGACGTCCGTGAGCCACCCACCAAACACGGGCTGTAAGCCCTTGCGCTTCCGACTCGCGACGTACCGCTTGACGCTAAACTGGTCGGCGCCATGACGCGTCGAGTTCACCAGGAGCGTTCGCCATCGCTTCGCACTGTCGTACGACTCGGCGTATACGCGCCAGACGCGGCCGCTCTTGAAGCGGAGCTCCAACCCGTTCTGCTTGCCCGTCCAGTCTTCCACCGAGTGGATCTTGTCGCACAGCACGACGCTCGAAGTCGTGTCCTTGGAAAAACTCAACTCGTTGCCATGCAGCGTAAAGTAGAACCGCTTCCACGACTTGAACAGACCCGATTGCTTGTGCATCCACCCGGCGTAGTTCGAGCGCGCGGTATGCACATACGTCGACTTGACCGACGTCGTGATGTTCGGGGTCCGGTCGTTCGCCATCGCGGCCGACGACATCGCGCCGTACCAGAGCATGCGCTCATCGTACGTATCCGTGTACACAATCATGGATGTGCCCGAGTCCAGTTGGATAGCAATGCCGTTTGGATGCTCGTCCGCGAACGACACGGCCTTGATGTACCCCGAATACTTCTTGTCGACCGCCGAGGCGTCTTCCGTGACCTTGCACCCGATGTAGCCATCGATCCGCACGACAAAGTAATACTGCCGCCAGTTTCCAATGCGCGTCTCCTGCCGGAAGAGGTATCCTTCGTGCTGCTCCGACGCCGTCAGCGCGTACGACTTGGAGCTCCCGCTCTGGCTGTGCTGCTTTGCTATCGATCTCTGGAGCGCTGCCATCCAGTTCCCGAAGTCGACGGGGCCTTCGCAATACACCAAGAGGTCGCCTCCGCTTGCGAGCACCAGCCTGATGCCAAACGGCATCCCGTGCCATTCCTGGACCGAGTGCACGGTGTCAAACCCTCTTGGGGGCTGGCCGGAGCCTTTGCTGTACCGAAACTCGAGTCCAGAGAGCACGGCAAAGTGCTTCTTCCACGTCTTTAATGTCTTGCTCCGGATGTACAGCCAGCCTGTATGGGGCACCACAGCCACCGTCGACGCGCGGCGCGTGTCAAAGCACGACCCTCGCGGCTCTGGTTTCGGTTCCATAGACGCGGTCGCGTACTGAGCAGTTGATCGATTCCCAGGAATCACTGGCGCACTGATCCGACGCTCCGCGACGTTCGCGAGGTCGCTGTACCCTCGCGGTCGGTAGTTCTTGCCTCTAACATTGTCTCCGCCAAGCGCAACGTAGTTGCCAGTATTGATCGGTAGTCCCAGCACTGCATCGACTTCTTCGTCGTCCGTGTTGTTGCTGCTGCTTTTCTGGTTCAGCGCAAATTTCACATTAGTGGTGGCGTTCACGCCACTCACGGCCACGCCTACAAGCGGCGGGCTTTCCCCACGGTTCAAGAGCGCCTGGTAATTGCGCGTCTCGACGGGCAGGCCTCGCACCGTCTGGTCAATGACGACCTCTTCCGCCACGACCGCGTCTTCCACGTCGCTCTCGCGCGCGAGGACGGCATAGCGAGGCGGCGGCTGTGAGTGGCGCCGCTGCTGGTCGCTCGTCTCGCCGCTGGGCTGCGTCACTGGCACGCTCTTGCGCAGCAACGACTGGTAGTTGCGCGTGTCGACGGCGAGCCCAACCTCCGCGTCGTCGAGCGCGCTCTGCTGCTGTCGCGCGCGGTGCGTCACCATTGCGGCTGTTCGGCTTCGCTCTCGTTCTCGTTCTCTCGGCGTGGCTGCTCGACCTCGTGTGCTTCTCGAAATGAGGAAGCGCCAGAAGGAAAGCACAGGAAAAAATTACTCACGCGCGGTCATTTATCCGCGTTATCTTTCCCCTTCCCCGAACGCGGCCACAGACGGGACAAGGGGGGAAGAAAATAGGCAAGTGGCGAAAACGCCAAAACACGGTGGCTTTTCCTGCATATGCAATGGACACGGCGTTAGTTTAAGAGTTGTTTTCGGTGTCAATCCCCGTTGTTTACCGTATTTTTCGAGCGCCTGTGCAAAGGTGGAGGGTAAAATTGACGTGTCGCCAGAGAAAAAATCCACAGGCGCCATTGTCGTAATACGTGAGAGGGGAGAATGTATTCCACGATTTTAGGGTAATTTACTAAAACAGGGTGAGCATCTCAATTTGGAGCGGTTTGAGTACACTTTTCATGGATTCAGACAGCGACTGGATATGTAGCTGGGAATGCGCAGTGGTAACGTCGATGCTTACATTCGAGACTCTGTGGAGCGGAGCGGGGATGGCTACTTTACTTATTTATCAGTTCGTGGGCTATGCTTCGTTCGTTCACTCAGTGCTAATTAAGCTGAGGGCGACCAAGCACTGCGTGAAAATAAATCGTGCAACAACTTCGATTGTGACTCGCTTTGGCGATGTTCTCACTCATCTGGCAGATGTGCCGGGGCAAGCCGAAAGTGCGCATACTGCAGTACAGTATGTGCGGTAAGAATCTGCCACAAAATCAAGTGGCTACAGGTGCTCACTCGCAACCACTGCTAGATATCGAGCGCAGTACCTACCCGCGCTGACGAGCGCAGTAATTCGTTTGCAAACAGAAAAGAAGCAACGCCCTTTGTCCAGTCTAAAAGCACTGCTGAAATGCAGCGACTCATATGTGAAAAGCACGCAGAGTCCGATGCGTGCTGTTCGACACGCACAGTTCAGACACAAACGATTGGATCTGTCGGCACCCTGGCGCTTGTTCTGCGTACGCGACCGACCACGTCCAGCGCGAACAGAGTCTGTGGCTGCTCTCCTTGATGCAATTCCAGTAATGCGCTCATACGATCTCCATCTGAGCTCCCGAAGTATTTGAAAAAACTCAAATCGAATCTTGACATATATAAAATCGACATTTCCTTTTTCATAGCTCTCCTGCTGCGACCAACACTCCCTTTTCCATTTCATTGTGCGTTCCAACCAAAAAGCTCTCGATGGATACCGTGGGGGACGACGGCGGCGCGCTGAGCGCGGCCCGCGACACGCCCGACGCGCAGCAGTTCTCGGGCCAGGGCAAAGAGCATCTCTGGGTGCTACCGGCGTCCGCCAACTGGTACTGCTCCAAGGTGCGCGTCTGGACGGAGGGCGCTCGCAGTGGTGACTGCAACTGACTGCATGGGTGAACGAACGCTATTTGTGTGGCTGCAGATTTGCGACTGGGGATACAGCGCTACGCGCGGTCTGTTGTTTGCATTTGGCGCGCGAGACAGCGTTTTCCTGTACCAGGTAAGAAAAAAACAAGCGGTGTGGTCCATTGAAGCGTGCCGTGCGCGCTGGATTTGCGAGATACGTCATGATAACACCGCTATGCATGTGTGTGTGAATGAAACAAAAGGTCGAGCTCACCGACAATGGAGGCGAATCAACGGAAAAGACGCCCGATAGTAATCGCGCGAGCAAGTCGCGGTTCTTTGCGCATCTCAAACGAGGGAAAAGGGACCAGCGCGTGACAGCGGTGCAGTTTCTCAACGACGCGAATGGCGCGCTCCGATTGCTATGCGGCGGAGAGGAAGGGAGCGTGCAGGTCTGGGACGTTGCGTCGCTGACGCTCGTCGAGCAGCACCGCAAGCACGGGGTCGAGGTGATGGCAGTGACTGCGTCTTCTCAGTTGGACCCCACTTTTGTCGTCGCCGGGGACCGTCAAGGCCGAATCAGTGCCTGGACGCGCGACGAGTAAGTGCTTCGTCTATTTCGCTGTTGCGTTTGTCTGCAGTAGGCTTTGTGATTTCGCTTTGTTGCGTTGCTGTGATCGGGAATGCCATCTAACGCGTATCGTTGTGTGCCAATGGTGTATGCAATAGCCAAAAAGTCAACCTGTTTACCCCAATTGCCGGTGATGGTGTGTTTGCGATCGCAATGGCTCCTCATGACAAAGCTCTTGTAGCAGTCGGCTATCGCAGCGGAGTCCTCTGTATCATTGACGCAGTGCAAGGCAATATCCGGCACCGTCTTGAAGGTCACGACCAGGAGATTCATAATGTTGTGTGGAAAGTGCCTTCGCTCAGCGTCATCTCCAGTCAAGCAGCATCAGAAAGTGGCATTTGGTTTGCATCGTCATCTCGAGATCGCAGCATCAAAGTGTGGACGATGGAGTCCACGGGCGAGCCAATATTAGAGCAAGTTTTGACTCTGCCGAAAGGGAAACTCGCATCGTCCTTCAACCAATCAAAGCGGTTGTGGCTACCAATTGCATGGAGCTACAGTAGTGCGCTCAAGGCAAATCACCATCGCCTCTGGTCAGGATCGTTCGACGGGAATCTGTTTCAATGGGAGTGGGTTTCGCAGGGTCCTGCTGCAAGCAAGAAGAAGACACAAACGTGCAAACCAACGGTGTTCAAAAATGGGCACAGTCGATTGCTTTTCAATATCGTGGCGTTGTCACCTGCAGTTGGTGTGCCAGAGATCAAGGCGAAGTCGGCGCCATCTATGATGACAACGTCTTTGGATCGTGAATTCCGTGTTTGGAGAGAAGCATCTGCGAGCAGCTCAGCTCCAACGTGCCAGAACATGTTTTTGGGACTCGGCGGGCACGTCTATGGCGTATCTTATAATGCATGCAGCGAGATTGTCGCAGCTGGCATTGGTGATCAGACGATCCGACTGTGGAATATGTCTCCTTCGCCGTCTGTGAAGAACCCTTATCAAGCTGAATTGCTTTGGAAGGGCTTGCAAAGTAAAGTCACCTGCATCGCTTGGAATACCTTCCAGAAATCGATTCTCGCGTATGGGACCGAAGATGGCCAAATCGGATTCTTTGACATTGAAAGCAAGAAAAACACCCGCTTCAAATCGTCTCACTCCAGCCAAGTTCAAGCTCTCCAGTGGCGAAGGAAAGAGATGAAGTCCAAGCATGCCGACGAAGCGGACAAGAATTCATTTGTTCAAGCTATGATGGCTTTGGAAAACGCTCAAGCGAATGGATACAGTCTTGAAGACGCTTTGGCGGGCCAAGATCTCGTGGTGAGGAAGCAGCAAAAAGAAAATGAGTCGCAAATTTTGCTGTGGAGTCAAGAGAAATTGGGGCACATTCTTGAATCTAACCCAGAAAAGGCTGAAATGACGTCCAAGAGGGTGAATTTGGTGTGCTCGGCTTTTGCTTGGAATTCAAACTCGGAATCGTTGGCTGTCGGGCGTGAAACTGGTGTTGTGGAGTTATGTTCTTGCACTCGCACGGATTCGAGCGCCGAAGTTGCTTCAGCATTTGATGCTGAGTTCGATCTGGTGCAAAGATACCATGAGCACGAGCAAAAGGTGACGTGCTTAGCGTGGGGTACTACAAAGCCAAGCTTTCTCGCCATTGGGAGTCATGACGGGAAGATCGTAGTTGTCAATGCTGGTGGATCATCCGAAGAGATACATGCTCTTCCGAAGCCATCAAGACTGAGTAAGCAGGTTGTTGGTGTGTATTCAGGGCACAAAGGTGCTATCTCAAGTCTCTGCTGGGGCTTTCAAGAAGACAGTGGCTCTTTCACCACTCTTGCATCAGGGTCCTACGATGGAACTGTTCAAGTTTGGCACATTGAATCCAACTCACGCATCAGCTGCTTTCGCCACCATATCGGTCGGGTGCTCACAGTCGATTGGATTAATGCATTTATCTTGGCAAGTGGAGGTGAAGATCAAACAATTCGAGTTTGGGACTATCGTGAGCAAAAGAAGTTGCCTATTTCGGTGAAAGCATCACAGTTCATTGAAAAAAATGCCAGATCGCCACAGCAATTCAGTGCCAATGTAGTCCCAACCGTTGATCTCCCCGATGAAGACCGAGCGCAGCATGATGTGAAACCAAGTAGACCTGAAGATCAACCTGGCACTATTAAAAAATCAACAACCGCCAAGAAAAAGAAGAAAAAAGTCCAGGCTGGCATCTTTCACGCAGACACACAAGCCAACACAAAAGAAAGCATTCAGCATTGCCGCCTTCTTATCGCACCAAACGAGACGGCGCTACCAAACTTCGGCGAAGAGTTGCCGTCGGTAAATTGTGAGAACCGTAGTTCTTCGGGTCATCTGTCTGCATTCGAGTTCGAAGAAGGTGAATACAAGAAGGAACAGGATTGGGAACATCTGGCGCAGGTGTACCTATTGCAGGGAAAAATCAGCGATGCACTGCGCGTCGTAGCAAATGAAGGTGCTCTCAATGCTTCGTGGGTAGCATATGCACCCATGGCCGGAATCGATGTATGGCGAGAAGTCACGAATGTGTATGCGCACCAACTTGACAAGGAAGGTGACAAGAAAAATGCAGGTATGAGAACGAGTTGCTGCTATGTGTTTTGGCTGATGGGGATGCACTGACAATGATCTTGATGTCTTGTTTGTAAATGCAGCGTTGCACTTTTTGAGCATCGGCAAAGTGCGAGATGCGATCAAGTGTCTGGCAAGTGGACATGCATACAAGGAAGCTACTGCGCTGATTCATTCCCGACTGGGATCAGAAGTCCCGTTGCTGAGCGAAGTCAAGCTACAGCATGCCTCATACCTAGAGGAAAATCAGCGATTTAGTGAAGCTGCACAGACCCTTTTATCGATTGGAAGTGGAGCAGCATCGTCACGGGCAGTATGTGCACTGGCGAAGACTGGCGACATTGGTGCTTTTGATGCTGCATTGGATATATTGGTATCTTTGAGAAGCAAACATGCTCGATCTGAAGACGAAGACGCAGGCCCAAAGGGGGTGCCTGCGGTCGAAGATTGGTCGATCCCAAGCAGCATCATTTCTGACGTCATCGGCAGGTCTCTGCAAGTGAACGACTTTGCAGTCGCTGAAAAAGCGAGTCAGTTTATTGGAGCTGGTGTCACGCCAACTTCGCCGCTTTCACAATCCATACCGAACCGCTTAGTTCGGAGTTTTCTTGGAGTGCTGAACGAGCTAAATTGGCTATCCCGGAAGCATTTCAGTGAAGAAAATGGTACAGTTGAGTACGACAACTCTCAATGGATAACAGCAGCAGCCCCCAGCGAAACGCAAGAGTTTTTCTTGTACATCATGGATCACAAGCAAGTCAGCTACAGCGATCAGATGCTGGAGAGCTTGGGGATCTCTGACTTGAAACAGCGAGCGGGGCATTTCTGGAACAGACTGTTTTCTCATTGCAGGGAGAATGGTTTCTGGTTTGGAGAAAGCTACGAGGCAGACATTATGGAAGCGCAAGAGCTGCTCATGGACAAGAACTGCTTTGCCTACTTGATCGACCCGTATGCTAGAGCTGATAGTAGCGGCATCCTGGCTAGAATCATGCAAGTTGGCCAATGCTTGCTGCAGTTCCTGTTCGATGCAATCTGCGGCTACTTGCTGAGTGGACTGGAGCGTATCCAAGAAATGTTTGAAGTTGGTTCGTCCCAGATTTTACAGCAGTCAAGGAATGATTCCTCCAATCGCTCTTTGGTTGGCTTGCAAATTGGCCTCGTGTCGTTGTTTTTCCCGAGTGGAATTGTCAACTCACAAGCACCACCTTACATCGGCGAATTAGCAGTCGAAGTCCAAGACACGCGAGTATTCTGGCGCTCATTTCTGTTGCATCAGTGCCGCACAATCTTCGCTGCATCGAGATTGAGACGCTCAGATGGCATCATGCACATGGATGTGGTCACCGGTGAGCTCAAAGCGATCCTGCGCAGCGAATTGGAGCGTGAGAACGAACAAAGCGACGAATCGAGTAATCAAGAGCGACTACAGAAGCTTGAAAAAGCAATCTGCGCTTTTCAAAATGGCGAAGAAAATATCACAGACGGCGCGGATAGAGAAGCTGTGGCTCTCAATACGAGCGGCAGTATTAAAGCAAGCGAGAATAGTGACTCGAAGCTCATGCTCGAAAGCCAGGCGCACTGAAAGAGGAGGATGCAGCATTTTTAAAGAGAATTTAGTGGTGGTGCGGGCTGAGCGGGTCTTTTCCTGGGCTGTGAAGGCCGTTGCCAGTTCCTGTTAGCGCTGCCTCGAGCTCCTCAAACGCCTGCTTTTGAAGGTGCTGCGTGTTTCGCAGCCGTTGAATCAGTTCGAGCTCCATGCGCTCCATTTCCTGGACTTCCACCTCGCGTTTACGTATCAGGTCTTCTTCGGCGCGCATTTTTTCCATCGCGCGGTCCTTGGTCATCTTCTCGATCTCCTGCTTGTGCATCAGCTTTTTCGTTTTCAGCGCCTCTTTCTGCATCGCGATCTCCTCCTTCCGCCTGATCGCGTCCTGGAGCTCGTCTCGCTTCTTTTTCTCCATAAACTCTTTCCACTTTTGCTTTTCCTCCTTCAGCTGCAGCGCCTCGCAGCGACGCGCCTCAGTGATCTGCATGCCCACCTCTTTCTTCTTCTGGATGCTGTCGATGCTCAGCACGAGCTCACGCTTCGCCTGGATCGACGCCTGCAGCTCTTTCTCGGCGAGCTGCGTCAGCTCCCGCAGTTCCGACTGGGACCGATCGTTGCTCTCCCTCACGCGCAGCAACTCGGCGGCACGCTTCCGGGTCTGCTCAATCTTCTTCCACGCCTTCTCTTTTTCGGCCTTGAGCAGCGCAATGCGGTTTCGAAGCAGCAGCGCGTCTCTTGAAGCCTCCTGCCGGCGCTGGAAGAGCAAAAGAAGACGCATATCCACAATTCAGCCGTGAGCAAATGCTTCGATCACCTACCACCACCCATGGCGAAAACGCAAAGCGAAAAAGCTTTGTGGCACCTGTTTCGCTTCGATCAGCTTGCTTTTCGGTCCTTCCATCGGCGTTGGAGACGTCGACATGGCTTTTGACTCAAGCGCGTCGGCAGCCTTCGCCGACCTGGTAAACGCAAAATGCCACGGAGCGAATGGGCTGAAGCCGCTTGTTCCGTCCGACACGCGCAAAAGAAGAGTGGAGATTGTTGAGCAGGTACCGAAATAGCGAACGGCTTGAAATACCTGCCACCAAAGATGGCGTGGATAAGAGCGCAAAGCATAAACACAGCATTCGTTTAGGCAAAAACAATAAAGCCACAAACCTCGTTTAGTTACGATTTCGAAGATCAGGCAGGCACCTAAACATCCACTCTTTTACGACGCGATTGCTAATGCTTCGTCGCCAGCTTCGACCACCTCTAGGCCGTTGGCGTCGATGCTGGCCGCGTATTTACTTGCAAGCTCCAAGTCTGCTTTCAATTGTTCCATCCCCGACGAGAGCAACTCCCACAAGTCTGGTGTCTGGCTTTGACTGTCTGCTAACCGATCCTCCTCCGGAACCTCGGTGAACTGGGACAGTTGCTGTGTTAACCGATGCGCGCGGGAAGCCAACACATTGTTCTCCGCTTGAAGCTCGGCGATGTGAAAGTGCAGTTCTTCTTCAGCACTTGCTTCACGGAATCGGTTTTGCACGAATTTCTCAATCTCTTGCTGCAACGACTCGTTTGCGTGCGTGAGGCGGTAAATCTCAGCTTGCGAGTCCTCTTGGATCTTTCTCGCGTGTTCCTGCGCTTGCATCGAGATCTCTTCGCAGCGAATAGACAGATCTTCGCAGAACGACTTGGACTTCTCAAGCGTATCCTCAAGTTCTCTGTGAGACTGCTCTAACTGCCGGTTGCGCTGCTCCACATGTTGAAGCTGGTACACGATCTGGTTCTTTTCTTCTTCCAAGGCGTGAAGCGACGACACTTGGCCTTCGAGAGCGCTCTTTTCTTGCTCAAATTGCTGCGCTAACTGCTGCAATCGATCCATTTCAAATCTGTAGTTGTCGATTTCAGCAGCCAGTGCGTTTTTCTCAACATTGCCCTTGCTCTCAGCAGCACGAGCCTGCTCAATATCGTAGCGCAACTGGTTCAGCTCGGGTAAGATCTGATGTTTCTCTTCCTCGAACTTGGCCACCATGTATTGAAGGCGCTGAATTTCGCCCTGGCTTTGGCCAGCCACTGCGCTCAGCTCCACATCTTTTGATTGCAAAGTGTACTGAAGGTTCGCGAGTTCATCTTTCAACCCCTTTTGCGTCGCCTTGAAGTTGTCCAAGAGCGACTTCGCAGCTTCTTCCTTCAACTCCGCGTCCTCTCGAGAGCTTTCGAGCTCGGAGCGCAGAGAAATATTCTTCTTCGTCAGCGACTCAATCTGAGCGTGCAGTTGGCCATGCTCTGCTCGAGTAGTCTCGAGCTGCTGCTGCAATTGACCGGCTTTAAAACGATCGACATCAAGCATGGAAGAAACTTCGTCGTTCTCTCTCTGGAGTTCGGCGCGAACAGCTTCCGCCTGCTTTGCCTGTTCACATACTTCCTTGAATCGCGCCTCCAGCTGTGAGCTAGACGCCTTCAAGCCAACAAGCTCCTGCTCGATAGTCTGACGCTCCGATTTAACACTGTAGATCTCGGCCGAGAGATGCTCGTTGGTCGCTGTGAGCTGCTGGGCTTGGGAGTTCAAATACTGCTCAACAGATCTCAAATGCTCCACCTGGTTCGTCAACTCAGCAATTTCATGTCTGGCACGTTCAAGATCTTCATGAACACTGGCAGCATTTTGAGCTGACAGAGTGGCACTGTCCGCTGCTTGCTGAAGGTGCATGCACTCGTCGGTCTTCGCTTGCAACTCCTTGCGCACAACATCCAAGTCAAGCAACGCCTCTTCGTACTTTGTCTCCGTCTCGTACGCTGCCTCCATGTTGTCTTGCAAGGATTCTTGCACATTTTTCAGCTGCTGCTCCAGGGAGTTGATGTGCGACACTTGTGCTTCACAGCGACCAGCCAACTCCTTGAGTTTTGCCTCAGATGTAGCCACTGTCGCTTGTGACGACGACAACTGCTGAACCAAACTGTCGCGTTCCGCATTCAAC
This sequence comes from Globisporangium solare, assembly GCA_023335675.1. NCBI lineage: Eukaryota > Oomycota > Peronosporomycetes > Pythiales > Pythiaceae > Globisporangium > Globisporangium solare. Next base: position 3,223 of record JAADVP010000002.1, on the reverse strand, counting down.
GTCGAAACCTGGTGAGCATCCACACTTTCGTGCTCACTAGCACGTTTCTTCATGTCTTCATTCTCCTTCGACACTGAGGCGTACGACACTTGCAAGGCGTTGGATTCAGCAAGTAGTTTCTCATGCGAATCTCGCAAGCCGTGTAGCTCGTACTCAGCAGTGCGGAATTGTTCGGCGTAGTAGGCGGCTTCTGAATACGCAGCTTTGGCCGATTCCAGCTCCTGTTGCATAGTTTCGCTGGCGGTCTTGAGCGCAGAGAGTTCGGCCTGCAAATCACTCTGTGAGCTTTGGGCTTCAGCGAACAATGAGCTCACATTGTTTGACTCCTCGATCTTCCTTTTCAACGTGTCGTTCTCAGCTCTCAGCTGCTGTTCGACATGCTGAATAGACTCCAAGTTCGCCAAAGCCGCATCTTGCGATGCTTTGCGTGCGTCAAGTTCTTGAGCGAGGGCGCTGCATAGTGCCTGCACCTGAGACAGCTCGTGCTCAAGCGCCAGCAGTTTAGTCGCGTCTTCATTACTGTTAGCCGCAATGGTTTTCAGGTGTTCAGTTTCCTGGACCAATGCGTTGTTCGAGTTTCTCAAGTCGAAGACTTCTTGGTTGAGAGTCTGCCATTCTTGAGTGAGTTGGTAGATTTGCTCTTGCGCCGCGTTGCTCGAACTCAGCAATTCATTGTAAGCGCTTTGGAGTTGATCGTACTGGGCCAACATCGAGTTGTGGTTTTCTTCAGCACTTTGAATAGAGCGCTGCTTCTCAGCCAGCTGCTGCTCCAGTTCCGCCGACTTCGTCTCAAGCACACGCATCTTTTCCTGTGCACCAGGACTCGCAGCAGCACCCGCAGAGAGTAGCTTGTATTGCTCTTCCAGCCACGTGTTACGGTTGTTCAAATGAAGGTTCAAGTCCATAGCGTCCGACAGCTCACGCTGAGCAGCAGCAACTTGATCCGTCAAGATGCGAATAGCACCTCCTTTCCACGGTTGGCTATGAGTCGAAACAAAAAATCAATTAGTCAACGACACCGCGGAATAAACAAGTTCGTAGCACCACACATACGTACTTATCAACTGGAGTAACAGGAGATGGCTGCTCCACTGGACGCGCTTCACTCTGCACCTTGGTCAGCTCCTGAGTCTTCTCGCTCAGCTGCTCTTGCATGACCTTCAGCTCGTACTCCAACTCGTTCACCTTGTCCAATAGCGCAGTTTGACCCGAGAGCGCATTTTCGCGCAGTTCCGCACCACGGAGCATCGTTTCAGCCGACGCAAGCGCGATCTGCTGCTTCAGGTCCTCGTTCGTCTTCCACAGCTGCACGCAATCTTCCTTGTAGTCGCCAATTTCTTGCGTCATCTGCGCGATTGCCGCTTCCGAGTCGCTGACCTGGATCTCCAGCTCTTCAATTCGCTCACGCAATTGACGCTCTGTGTTGTCGCCTTTTTCCACAAGCTCAGCACGCACTTGACGCAGCTCTTCTTCTTTTTCCCCAACTGCTTCCTCCATCTTTTTCTTTAACGCCTCGACGTCTTCTTCGGCTTTCAAGCGCACACCTTCCAAAGCTTCATGCAGCTGCGCAATCTCGTCGTGCTTTTGCTGCGCGACAACCTCGCGGTCAACCTGCAGTTCTTCAATTAGCGCATCTTTTTCCTGCAATGCGCTCTCCAAATTGGCTCGCACTTCGCCGACAGCTGCGAGCGATGCGTCTTTTTCGTCCAGCTGGCTTCGGTACTTTGCCTCCGCTTCTTTCTCGGCCAACCTGGTCGCATTCGCCGCACGGTTCTCAAAGTCGTCGCGCTCCTCTTCGAGTTGTTCGATTTCCTCAAGATACTGAGCACGGACCTGCTCGATCTCTTCCTCTTTCGCGGCGATCGCGGCGTCCAGTTCCGCTTTGCAAGCCGCGATTTCTTTGTCCTTTTCGCCAATCTCCTTCTCTAGTTGGATTTTCACGCTGCTTAGCGCGTCGCGCATGTCCGTCACATCCTGCAGCTGCTCCATCAACATCGGTTCGGTCGTGAACTCGAGTTTGTACTGCAGCTGCACGTTCTGGTCCTTCAGATCCTCGATCTCGAGCTCCAGCTTCTTGATCTGCGCGGTCAGACGTTCGCGATCCTTTTCCATCTATTACGCAAAAAAAGCAGTCTCCACACCATCAGTACAGACACTCGACGCAATCTCACAACAACCGCAAACAACCGCAAACACGTACGCCGTTCACGAGTGTTTTCTTCTCGAACTCGTGCTCGCCGACTTGCAGCATGAGCTGGTTCATACGACGCAGCAGCATGGCCATCGGCGTCTGCTGCGCGTCGTCGTCTTCTTCGTAATTGCGCGCACGGGATCCGCGTCTCGCCATCGTCACCGAGCCGGACGATGATAGCGGCGGCGCACTGATCGTCGACGAGCTCGATGTGCGTCGCGACTGCGACGTCGGCGGCGAGGGCGGCAGAGACAGCGTCTCCGAGCCGCGGATCGCGTCCGCATTCGACGGCGACGGCGGCGGCGACGACGCTACGGTGGACACCGTCGACAGCCGCGGGAACTGCTCCTTGCCGTGCTGCTGCTGCGGTTTGAAGCGCGACGACGGCTGCTGGTTCTCGCCGCCGTCGTCGTCGTAGTCGCCGTCTTCGTCCGCATGGAGCTGCTTGGCGGGCGGCGCGTCGTGCTCGCCGAAGAGCACGGTCCACATGGCTCCTCTTGCGTGTTTCTTCGAGGGATCCGCGTCGGTCGTTTCGCGTCGGAATAAGCGCCAATGTGTGCGGGAACGAGGGGGAGAGGAGGGCGGCCGTGCCTGCTGTAATAGAGCCGCTTGATGCCGGGCGAATAGAGAGCGGTCTAGTATTCGAAGTGAGCGCGTCGACTTACTGGGTTCCGCCAGCGGAAACCAGCGGGAAGTCAACGAATCCCGTCGACAACCTTGGCCAAATCCACCAGCCAGAAAAGCGCCAGTGGAAAAGGGGAGCGCCGCTGCTCTGGTTCATTGATGTGCGCGCTGCTGGCTTTCCGAGAGTTCCACGCGGCCCAAGATCGAGCGGACGAACGAAAGGGCAAGCGGCAGCGAGTAGTCACTAATACTTGTCCACATGGATATCGGTGGGCGTGTACTATTTCTTATCAGTAGATGCGATTGCGGCTTTGCAGGCAGCGGTGCTGCTGCTGCTGGCGCTGTTCCAGGGGGGGGGGGGGGGGGGGGGGGGGGGGGGGGGGGGGGGGGGGGGGGGGGGGGGGGGGG
>JAADVP010000199.1:0-31176 GCA_023335675.1 Globisporangium solare | reverse complement strand
TTGGTGCGCTAGACTTTGCTAGCGACTTATCGGTTGACATCTGGAATTCACTTCTGACCTGACGTTTACAGATGCTTCGGTTGCAAGAGCATGTCATAAAGGAAAGCCGCGTGCAGCGACTGCAGCAAGCCACTCGCAAAGAAGAGATCACACAGGTCGTAGTGATTACTAAGGAACTCGCGACTTTCCAATTCAAGATGCAAATTGAAGCCAAGAAACGCGACCTCCTTGCTCCGAGCAATGATACAAGCCAGTTTCAGTGGCCGGCGACGCTAAAGTGGCCGCATCCACCGTGCCCAAATCGTACGGTGTTTCTCTCGATAACGGAGCTGGAGCGCACCTATCAACATGTCCCCAGAGATGTGCTCGAGCTCGCACTTTTCATTTTTGATACGGAGCGAAAATGGTGCGTAGGTTCGCTCTCCATATCTCGGCAAATTGGAACCTAATGCTGATTGACTTTTGGCTGGTGCAGGGTTTACAGCTCGCACAACTATCTCCAGAAGCAGAGCTTCGACTACAAGTACATGTGCTTCGAAAACGATTTTCTCGAGATGCTGACGCTGAAAGAAGAAGCAGGCATGGTGTTCTGGTTCCGCGTAAGTAATCACTCGGCAGCATTTGCTTACTGGCGTTCAAGTATCTCAGTGGGTACTTGCTTCTGTGAACGAGCAGCCACAGAAGAATTACGAGAAGCTCTCGGCGTTCATCGCTTCCTTTGACGACCCAGTCGCGAAGAAGTACAGCCCGCTAATTCTGAAGGAGACCGAGTGGCTCACGCTGTGTGGGGTCAACGGTTGGGAGGGCAAGATGCGCCAAGATGGAAGGAAACGGGACACGACCAAGGTCCCGCAGTTCACGAAGAGCACCGCCCGGATCGCGACCAATATCCAGTCGCAGAGCTTCGAGTACGTGGCAGTGCAAGAAATCTTGTTCCAGTCCAATCCGACGCTGCTCTTTGCTCCGTTGAAATAAGAAGCGACGACGAAACAAACATGAAAAGGTAAAGTCGATTGAAGCGAGGGTTTTCATTATTTGCGGCGCATTTAAACATGCCACGCTGGACAGAGATGCTTTGCAGTGCGTGTGTGTGCAACGGAGCAAACGTCACCGTTCATATTGGAAAGCCTTAGCAGTCGATATGCAGAGTTGTCGCCTTCTATTTATTCGTAATCGGACAGCGGTGGGCAGCTGCAGACGAGGTTACGGTCGCCGTGGACGTTGTCGACACGTCCGACAGTTGGCCAGTACATCTTGTTCTTGCCGCCCAGTTGCCACGCGGCAGGGAACGCCGCTTGTTGGCGAGAGTACTTGCGGTCCCAGTCCGCGGCAGTCACGACATCCACGGTGTGAGGCGCATGCTTCAATGGCGAGTCCGCCACAGCGATCTTGCCAGTTCGCACATCTTCGATTTCCTGGCGAATGACCTTCATGGCGTCACAAAAGCGGTCCATCTCCGCCTTGCTTTCACTTTCCGTTGGCTCAATCATAAGCGTGCCGCCCACAGGCCACGACATCGTTGGGCTGTGGAAACCAAAGTCTTGCAGACGCTTGGCAACATCTTCTTCGACAATGCCAGCATCCTTGAACGGACGAATATCGATGATGAATTCGTGCGCGCACGTGCCGTTCTTGCCGCGGTACACGATGTTGTAGTGGTCTTCCAAGCTCTTGGCCATGTAATTGGCGTTCAAGATCGCGTTCGACGTGGCTTGCTTCAAGCCCGCCTCGCCCAACATGTGGATGTACATCCACGAGATTGGCAGGATACCGGCACTTCCGAATGGAGCCGCACTGACGGCCGAGTCAATCTTCTTCACCGTTTCGATGCCTTCGCCACCAACTGGCGCGACAGCGTGGCCAGGCAAGTGTGGCGCCAAGTGCTTCGCGACACCAATGGAGCCGACACCAGGGCCACCGCCACCGTGAGGAATGCAGAACGTCTTGTGCAAGTTCAAATGGCACACATCGGCACCAATGTTGCCCGGATTACACAACGCCACCTGGGCGTTCATGTTGGCGCCATCCATGTACACTTGTCCGCCGTTGTCGTGGATCAGCTTGCACATGTCCTTCACGCCTTCCTCGAACACACCGAACGTCGATGGGTACGTGATCATGAGCGCGCTTAGCTCGTGCGCGTGTTTCTTGGTCTTTTCTTCCAGGTCCACGCGGTCGATGTTGCCGTTCTCGTCCGACTTGACGACGACGACCTTCATGCCGGCCATGACCGCACTCGCAGGGTTCGTGCCGTGGGCAGACACGGGGATCAGGCACACATTGCGGTGGCCCTGGCCGATCGAGCGCTGGTAGTTGCGGATCACCAAGAGACCAGCGTACTCACCCTGGGCGCCCGAGTTTGGCTGCGTTGACACGGCGCTGAAGCCCGTGATCTCCGCCAGCGTCGCGTTCAGTGTCGCAATCATTTCCTGGTAGCCTTCCGACTGATTGTCCGGCACGAATGGGTGCACGTTCATGAATTCCGACCACGTCACTGGCGCCAATTCCGAGACCGAGTTCAACTTCATCGTGCATGAGCCGAGCGAGATCATCGAGCGGTTGAGCGCGAGGTCCTTGTCTTCCAAGTGCTTGAGGTAGCGCATGAGCTCGGTTTCCGAGCGGTACTTGTGGAAGATGCCGTGTTCGAGGAACGGCGTCTGACGCTTGAGCGACGCTGGGATGCTCTTTGCTTGGATCTCCTCGGCACGACCCGACAGTTCCTTCAGCTCGTCTGCGCTCGCGAGCGCGGCGCCGCCAAGCGCGTGGACGATTTGCTTCACGTCGTCCAAAGTCACGCTCTCGCCCATGGCCACACCGACGCGCGTCGCGTCAATCAAACGCAAGTTCACGCCGAGCTCCACGCCACGGTTCAACACTTCTTGCGCCGAGAGACCCGTCTCGGACACGTCAATGTCGAGCGTGTCGAAAAAGTGCTGGTTGCGCACCGACGCCTTCGTGTACTTCTCAATACCAGCGGCCAAGGTTGCCGAGTACAAGTTGGCGCGCTCGGCGATGCGGCCGATGCCTTCCGGTCCGTGGTAGATCGCGTACGCGGCCGCCATGTTCGCGAGCAGCGCTTGCGCGGTACAGATGTTGCTCGTGGCCTTGTCACGACGAATATGCTGCTCGCGAGTTTGCATGGCCATACGAAGCGCCTTCTCCCCGCGCGAGTCCTTGGACACACCAATGATACGGCCCGGGAGCTTGCGGTGGTGCTTCTTGGTTGTGGCCATGTAGGCGGCGTGAGGACCGCCGAACATCATAGGTACGCCAAAGCGCTGCGCCGAACCGATGGCGATGTCGGCGCCAATCTCCGCAGGTGGAGTCAATTGCGTCAACGACAGCAAGTCCGCGGCGACCGAGACGAGCAATCCACTCTCGTGGGCCGACGACACAAAGTCGCGGTAGTCGTGGATGTCACCGAACGTGTTTGGGTACTGGATGAGCACGCCGCTGAACTCCTTCGCGGCGTCCGATCCGAGCTTCAGGTCCGTCAGCGGGTTGCCGATGACGAGGTTGATGCCGACGTTGTCTGCGCGGGTCTTCATGACACCAATGGTCTGCGGGTGGCAGTCGGCTGACACAAAGTACGAGTTGCGCTTGCCGTTGCCGCTTCCGTGAGAGAGTGACATGGCTTCAGCCGCGGCCGTGGCTTCGTCCAAGAGCGACGCGTTGGAGAAATCCATGCCCGTGAGGTCCATGACCATGGTCTGGAAGTTGAGCAGCATCTCCAGACGGCCCTGGGACACTTCGGCCTGGTACGGCGTGTACGACGTGTACCAGCCCGGGTTCTCGAGGATGTTGCGCTGGATCGGGAACGGCGTGAGCGTGTCGTAGTAGCCCATGCCGATGAACGACTTGAGCGTCTTGTTCTTCTCGGCGATCCCCTTGAGCTTGGCGAGCGCCTCGCTCTCCGTGAGTGGCTCAGGGAGCTGAAGCGGCTGCGCGAGACGGATCTCCTTGGGCACCGTCGCGTCGATGAGCGCCTCGACGGTCGGGAAGCCGACCTTCTCGAGCATGAGCGCGCGGTCGTGGTCGTTCACGCCCAGGTGGCGGTGCAAGAACGTGTCGGTGCGCTGGAAGCGGTCGGCCGACGAGAACGCGCGCGCGGTCGTCGAGGCCACGCGGCGCGGCGCCGACGGGCGCTTAAGGAGCGCGCGGCTGCGGAACATGGCGGGGGACTCGGCTCGTTGCGGGCAAACTCGAGAATGAATGATCGGAGGATCGCTCGCTCGCGCAGGCGCCACGAGCAGCTTGAAGTGAGGTTCTGAGGTTTTATAACCACCCGTTGAGGCTCCAACGGCTGCTGGCCCATCTTTGGGGCTTCAGCGTCGCAGCGCGGCTCCAGTGAAGTGGCCGTGACCAGCGCAACGTCACCTGCTCCCAGGCAGGCGGCACTCCCCGCGTTTCATCAGCATCCGTGATTGGATGGGGCGATTTACGTATACGAACAGCAGGCAGATGTGGTAATTGGCCTAAAAAACCTCGCGTGGTGGCGGCGGCGAGCGGCTTCAATGTTCGTTAGCGGCAGGGAGAGCGCCGCGCCATTGTGACTGACCCACACAGGCCGGGCTCAGATCTATCTTTGCGAGTGTGCCCTATGGGGCAAGTGTATCCATCCATCCGCGTCGGGCAATGTAGTGGAGCAAGCGTTCCGCCGTTTGAGCGAACGAGCCACGTACGCTGTGGACGCAAGTCGAGTTGGCTCGCTTTCCTCGTGACAATCAGACTGACAAAAAAACAGTGTTTTCAATGCTATTATGGAAATTGCTGGCGTGCAACAGCTACGAGCGCACGCTGAACTCACTCGCTCGCGCAATGCCGGCCGGCTACGCAACGCTCACGACCCAAATCGCACGCAGCGCCACGGTGACCAGCAGCATGTACAGGAAGAAGAACACGTCGTCGAACGATTTCCGGAACTTGATCAGGTACCCTAGTCCAGTAGCAGCACCGCCGTCCAGTCAGTGGCACAGTTATACAGTGACAGAGACGGAATCCAATCAATCATCCAATAATACCTTTGAGCGCAGGTTTGCTCGAGAGCGCGAGGTTCGCGAGGAAGCCGAGGTCGTCTTCCTGCGGGTTCTTGACGTCAGGAAGCTGGAATGCGACATGCACGCCGTTGGCGAACAGCGTGAGCAGCAAGCGCACCAGCAGCACGCACACGACGACTGGCGGGCGGTACACGAGCGACGACAAGTACTCGGGAAGGTCCCACACGTTTGGAAGGAACTTGTTCGTGAACGACACATTTGGCTGCGCTTCACTGAATTGCGCTGAGAGCAGGCGCTCGATGCGCTCCACAATAGGGCCTTCCAGCTTCAGAATATTCACAGAGTGAGTGAAGGTTATTAGCTCCATTGCAAACTTAATCCATAAGTAATAGGGCAGCAAACGTACGTGCTCGCGCTCCATTTGTTGCCGAATAGAGTCCAGCGGGAGACCTTGCGCTAGTAGTTCTTGGTACGACACAAGGATCTGGTCTTTCGCGGCAAGATCTGCACACCAGCGAGGAAACCACGAGTGAGCAAACTTCACTCGGCACACAGCTGCGTCAAGAAGGTGCGTTCGCACCGGTCGAGATGCTTTGCAAGTCAATCGTCATCGCTGCAGCAAATCAATTGTGCATAGTTAAAGCCTTTGTGAGCATCGCATCTCGGTCAACGCGCTACAGTATTACAGCAAAAAGAAAATCGTACCTAAGTACACGGCAGCGGCAAAAATGACGAACAAGATTGCTTTCTCTTCGAGTGCGTGCAGTCGCAGCGCAAATGCGTGGCGGCTAAACGTCGCCGGGGCCTTTGCAGCCGAGCTCTTAGGCGCGCCGTTTGCCGTCTCCTTTGCCGGAGGCGAAGCTTCTGCATTCGTAACTTCTGCGTTGCTTTGTGTCGTGGCGGTCAACGGCGCGAGCAGTTCCTGCACCACGGCTTCTTTCTTCTGTCGTCGCAGCGCAGCGTCTCGTCTTCGCTGCGCAGGATCCGGACGCAGTGAAAAGCGCGGATCGGCAGCCACGCCTTCTGTTGCTTCAGTGTCCGCCCCCGTTTCAGTGCGCTCTTCGTTCGCGCTCGCAGACGAGCTCTTTGCGCTGCTGTCGTCCGTGGCGCCGAGCAGCTCGTTCAGCGCATCGTCCATCTCCTTGTTGAGTGCCGAGTCGGCGCCCTCCTTCAGCGTCGAGATCTGGCCCGTGACCAGCTTCAGCCGGTTCTCTCCTCCCTGCAGCACGCGCGCGCGTCGCGCAGCGCGCTTCTCGGCGGCCGTCAGCGGCGGCGCGTCCATTTCGTTTTTTCTTTGTGGGGAGGGGGCACTGGTGCGAGCGAGCGATGCTCTTTTCCCAAAACAGGGTGGCAGGTACGCAAAAGAAGGTAGGCGCTGAGTTCAACATGCGCCCATTGCGGGAGCGTGGGCGGAAGCGCGCGCGCATGGACGAAGACGCAGCGTGTTGAGGCGCGAGAAGCGAGTCAGCGCTTATGCGCTTTGTTCCTCTACATGCGCAGGTGACCAGCTGATCTGCACGAGAGCAAAGCAGAGTCCGCATTATCAAGACCACGCGGGAAGCTATTTCCGAGAGGATGCAAAAATACATTCACCCATGCGCACACTCCATGCGGTGTCTGCGGGCAGGAGTAGCATTTTCCATTTGACTGTGCTGCGTCGAGCGCAGCGTTTCCGCGTCGGCGGCGTGCTGCGGGCTCCTTCGCGTGAAGCGGCCCGTTCGGACGCATGGCGGCGAAAATGGCGAAAAGACTCTCGAACTCGCTTTCGACGCTCGTGGAGACCACGGTACGCAGTGCGTCGAGTCCATTCTCCTGTCGCTGCTGAACGTATGCGCTGGTGCGTTGCGCCTCGTTGCGTGTGCGTAGGAGGAGTACATCAAGCTGGAGTGCGCGCGCCGCCGCAACCAGGTGAGCATCCGCCGGCGGTCGTCGCTGCTGGAGCAGTACAGCGTGCGTGAGCCGACATCGCGGCTGCGAGAGCGCCAGGCGCAAGCGCGGCACCACGAGTTCCTCGCGCGCAAAGACAACAAAGCCGCTCTTGACGCGGCGACCGGCTGCGTGCGCGAACTGGCCGAAGTCTACTCGACGGGGTGGAGCGGCGCGAAGGATACGCTGAGCCCTATGGAGAAGGCGAAGTTGCTGACCTGGGCGAGCGACGTGGAGAAGATTCTGTACGAGTTTGAGCCGAGCGAGAGCCACAGCCAAGACCCGATCGTGTGCGCGCTGACCAAACTGCAGTTTCTACAGGATGGGCACGTGTGCTTGGCCGAGGTGGCGGTCGATACGCGTGCGATGCTCGAGCGATGGGAGCGCGACGGCATTTTCGACACAAGCGAGTCGAGCGGAGAAGAAGGAGACGAGGACGGTAGCAAGGACGACCATGTGCAGCGAAACTCCGTTGGAGCACGTGACGAGCAGCGGCAGCTGCAATATTCGCACGCGTACGAGACTGTGCGTCAGCGCGCAGCAGCCAATGTCATCAAGCGGAATGTCGTCTTGTGGGCGAGAGCGCAGCCTGCGTTCCGCAACCGCGTCGAAGAACTTCAGTATTTTGGGAGAACAACGCAGGCGCCGATCAAGGATTTAACGAGCACAGCCAACATGCGCCGACCCACGCTTCCGTCAACCGACATCTTTGATCTCGTCAAGGTAGGCGCGACGGAATGTACGCACACAATATTGCCTTCGGCGACCTCATGCAGTTCTCCAAGCACATCGCGCTCTTTCCTGTCGACTAAGCGCTTCGAACCGCCGAGGATCTGGAGATGAAGCGCTATTTGTTCCTGACGCGGTGCGCTTTGAAACTCCAGACCATTTGGAGAAAGACGCGCCAAGAGTTCCGAGGCAGGCGACTGATGAAAGTCGTCGAAGCAGCACGCGTTCAGCACGAACTAGAAGAGCGCATTGCCCGCGAGGAGCGAGAACGACTGACGCTCTTGGGCAAGGGCGCCACGCCCGAACCAAAAGACGGCAAGCGCAAAACTATTGTCTCGTCGAAGAGAAACCGATCTTCAAGGAACACGCCGTCCTCGAGTACGGCTTCCTCGCGAGCGTCGTCACACGACGACGAGCGGCTCGGCTCGAAACGCGTAGGATCTAATCAGCTTGGTCGAGTAAGAAGCTCCGTGACTGTAGTTAAACGCAAAGAATCCAAGACAAACTCATCTGAGCTTCAAGATAGAAAGAATCTGACGAGAAATGGCCGAAACACGGATTCCAGAGACAACAGTTTCGATGACGACGACGATGGCGATACGACGGATGTTGAACGAGCCTGGCAATCTTTCCTGGACTCAGCTGCTGTGGAAACGGTCACAGATGACGCCCAGGCGATCGAGTTCTCAGATCAAACAGCAGGGGCAAGTGGACTAGAAGATTCGATCCCGTTCGTAGCAGCGCCGGTTGCCATGGACGACGACTGGAAAAATTGGTCTGATGGAGACGAAAGTATGGCTTGTCAGACGGACGACGAAGCAGACTTTGATGCCGAAGACAAGATCGCGCGGCGTCTGAAGTTGGCGGCAAGTACTGCGCTGCCGTGCACTCCTGACACAGTGTTAATGAGAGAGGATCAAGTGCGCATGACTACGCGAGCCCCAGACACCCCCATCGCGTCAATGATCTGCAGGCAGACTCGAACGGCCGATCGAGCCAGGCGTATCATTCTATCTCGCTTATTGACTCGCCATCGTTCATCTCGCTCGATGATGAGCGGCCACCATCAGCATCAGTGTACGCTTTTTTAGTCGATGCGGAGCAGAAGCGACGTGCGAAGAAGATTCGCGTCGGGAAAGTGAGCGTCATGGCTCCGTTCTCGGAGTTTGATGTAAAGTCTGAAGACCCCCAACAGCTCGCAAGTTTACCGAGAAAGAGTGTGCGAAAGGTCACGAGAACGCCTTTGCAGGACATGAACTTTGACCGCGCTGGGAGTAGTTTGGCTCTGCTGCAACTCACGAGCCCGTTAGTACCGGTAGAAACTACGGATGATAACCTGGAGAATGATGTACACGAGCCGGACGAGGCCGTACAATTTGCTTCGGGCAGGCGGAAGGCGTCGATACGAAAGAAGAGACTCGGCATCATCAAGCACTCAATCGCTGTACGCGATATGGAAATCATAAGATACCCGGCTACGCATCATCAGCGAGTGAAGGAAGTGCTGAAGCGAGAGCGTGAGGTGGTCGATTCTCTGAAGCAAGCGGGAGACGTTCACGTGTCGGACGGCCGATTCATTTCCCCCATGCAAAGTACGTGGAATTTGTCTGCCTTTTGTGTTGTTCTTAGCCACGTCCGTAATTATTCTTGCTCTGTGTGAAAAATTGAAAACAGAACTAGACATTCGGAAGGAAGTGGTCATGCGAAGAGCTTCTCGAGCTGTTGCTGGTACAGCGAACGACGGCATGGATTCTCAGCAACCAAGCAGTACCCACCCAAGCACTGAAAGCGCAAAGAAGAAATTTGGCACTCAGGCTAAGTGGCTCCGCTCAATGGGCTTGGATCAGTCGACAATGAAATCCCCTCGACTGCCTTCTTCTCGAGCACACCACACCGCAGTCAAATCTCGGCAAGACAGGAGCACCATCCAGGAGTTGGACGGCGACAATCGTCAAGCTGCGATAGCAGATAACTGGCGGCGAGAGCCGAAGAGACATCCGAGACGAAGGAAGGTGAAACGAATCTTGCCATCTCTTGCTCAACAAGGATCTGAAAGTGTTGAAGTCTCTGTCGACAGTCGGGCATCTTCCGATGCTGCGAGTGCCAATCGACAGATCTCGAAGGGCTCGAGCAGTTCGCGGTTGAAGCGGATGAAGGAACCGACCCACGATGCGATCGCAAGTACAAGACTGTTCGATGAGTCAGTAGCGAGACCTGACGACAGCGACAATGAACATGAAAATGTCGGCCTCAGTGACACGGATGATGGCAGTGAGGAAGTCGCATTTGGCAGTGGGACGAGCGAAGGAGAGGAGTGCGGAGATGAAAAGTATGCTGACGTCGATGGTTTGGAATCACCAGGCGATGGAGAACATGCCGCTGAACAAGGCGACGAAGACACGGACTCGGCACAAGATGCTGACGAACCAGCAGACACAGACCAGAGCGAAGCAGAGACGGATCTCAAGAAACGAGTCCAGCTCGACAAAGGGTCTCGAGCGTTTCCGCACAGGTCCAGAAATCTTTCTAGGAGACTGCAGCACAAGTCCCAACGACGTCATGTTGAAGCTTCTACGACAAAGCGCAGCAAGAGTCGTGTCAAATTTTCTCCCGGTCCAACTCAGGAAGAAGAGACTCCACGCACAGCCGAGACTGGTGCTGTCGACTCGGTGGGCCCTTGCGATAGTGCGCATGACTTGTCACCGCATTCATTTACGCGTTCAACTCCCAGCCGTTCGAAACAGCGAAGAGCGCTCGGCCATAAAGAGTGGATTCGTGGGCTGAGCAGCGAGGACGACGACAGCGACTACGCTGCTGCCGTGCGGCGAGAGCAGCGCGAGCGCGAAGCGACACAGCCGCCGTCGACGGATGCAGCTGTTGCCCGGAGGGAGAAGAGAAAAAGCGCGCGCCACGCAGCATTCCAGCGGCTCATGATGCAGTACCTCGGGCTGCTGCAGTGTACCCCTTCGTCGTTAGGGACAGCAGTGAAACCGGAGTGAACACACGAACGTGTTGGTATCTGTCGAACAATCTGTTGATTGTCGGATACAGCAAACAACTAACCGGTGTGCGTCCTGATTCTAACCGACCAGACCCGTTGTCGTGTCGCTGTTGCCCAATCAGGGGCGGATGGTGGCGGTTGCTTCTTCGGGGGGCGCTGCTCGGTTGCTGCTTACCGACCAACCGCGCGTGAAGAAGCAACCGCAGCAGCGAAGATGAACCCGGAGCAGCTACAGACGCAGGGACAGCAGCTCCCGCCCAGCAACCCGCAGCAGCAGCCGACCAATGAGGAGGAGATCCTGTCGCTCACGCTGAGCGAGTGCGGCGACGCGTCCGCGGAGGACACGCCCAGCGCCGACCGCGACGTGGACGCGCACACGGCCGCCATGGCACAGGCCCAAGCGCAAGAGAGCCACCACAGCCACTTTGACGGCTCCATGGAGTCCTTCGCGGCCGCCAACGGCCTCTCGACGCCATCGGGGGACCATACTGGAGCGAACGACGACCTCGCGCCACTACCCATGCCTGCGTCGCCATCGCTGCTCCCGCTGTCGGGCTCGCCCACGTCAGCGGCCTTGCACCACCACCAAGTGCAACAGCAACAGCAGCTGCAGCAAATGCATCAGCAGCAGCACCATCTCCAGCAGCAGCACCATCTCCAGCAGCAGCACGCGCAACAACAGCAGCAAGCGCGCCAGAACCACGTGCTCGGCAATCTCGCGATGAACATTCTTGGGGTGCACAATGGCGGCACTTTAGGCGACAGCAGCTCGGTGCAATCGTACTTTCAGCACGACCATGATGCAGCGCTGGCCGCAAGTGTCAGCAACTTCTCGCGCGAATTTAGTGAGCTCCAGAAGAGCGTCGCGGGACTCGACGACCGCCGCCTCAGTGACGACATCACGGCCGCCAAACTCGAAGCACATCCACATTCCGACGGTGGCGGCGCATTCAAATCGGAGCTGAAGAAGCGCAAGGGCGGTGCGAATGTCAGCATCGATCTGCAAACGAAGATTCGCCTCATTGAGCTCGCCGAAGAGTACCAGTACGACCCGAAGTCGTCGGGGCGAGGCAAGCAGGAGGGCGGCAGCAGCCATGTGCAGGCGTCCAAGGAGCAGATGAGCGGCATCCGCTTGGCGGCGCAGTTTGGACTGAACAAGAGCACGGTGAGTCGGATCCTGAAGCGCAAGGACGAGTTCAAGAAAGCGTACTACAAGGACAACATCTCGGGCTGCTCGAAGCACATCAACAAAAAGTCCAAGTTTGAGAAACTCAATCGCCTCGTCGAGAACTGGTTCGATATGACGCGCGAGAAGAAAGTGGCGGTCTCGGACACGCTCATCCGCGACGTCGGCAAGCGGTTTGCCGAGGAGCTCGGTATCGAAGACTTTCGCGGATCGAACGGCTGGGTGCGCAGTCTGCGCAACCGCAAGGAGAACCAGGCGCGCAACATGTCGATCGAGGCCATGGAGCGCGAGAAGATCAAGAAAGACGCAGAGGCGATTGAGCGCATGCGGCTCGTGTTCCCGAACGGCATGAAGGACATGGCGGGCTTTTTCAAGGACCTGTCGACTTTTCTCGAGAAGGACTGTGGCGGCATCTTTGGTGTTAATGGCGGCAGCGGAGGCGACCTTAGCAGTCATAATGGAGGCCACCTTGGTGTGACGGGTCTAGATACCGCAACAGGAGGCGCAGGTTCGTATGGCGAGATCGAGGACGAGCTGAAGGAAGAAGACAAGGTCGCCGAGGAGTTTTTACGGAAGAAAATGGTCGAGTCTCTGCGTTCGTGGTCTCACGAGCTCATGGAGTCGGAGCTCTCGAGACTCAAGAAGCGACTGAAACCACGCCAAGTCGCGAATCTGTAGGGCGGTCTCGACTCGTGTTCAATGCGGCGAGCAAGCGAGCGTCAGGGTAGGATGAAGGAGAAGAGAACTCGCAAAAGAAGGGCGCCTCCAGCGAGTCCACACAGCAAGAGCACTGGGGCCATCGACAGGAAGTTTAGGTGTTAAAGAAATAAAGTGGTATCTGCGAGTGAAGGCGAAGCGTGGGCTGAATTTAGACATGAGCCAGCGGGTGCACTCAACAAATGCCATTTTGCCGCTCAAGAGTCCATGCGCCGCCACCGGAAGGCGTCGTTCTTGAGCAAGGACCCGCTCGATCGCGCCGCGAACGTCAGTCTCCCGGCGTTCAACTTTGTGGAGCCCAGACGACAGAAGACGCCTCGCGCTGCTCCTCACGCTCCACCCGCAGAGCTGCCGCGATTGACGCCGCGCGATCCGCCAGGTGTGCCACCAAGAGCCAATGAGAGCGGCGCCGATTTCGACGACATCCTGTATGCGGCGATCGCGAAGTGCGCGGCCCAACTGCACGACCCAACTCTGTACGAAGCTGTCCTGGTTTTGATGCACTGCTTCTCCTGGAGACGTCTGCATGCTCTCACGGTTCTATTTCGTTCCAATGATGTGCCTGCAGGACACAAAAAAGCAAGCAGACGCGTGTCTGGCAATCTCTGCTGCGCCACTCGGAGATCGGGCGCTTTGGCGGAGGCGCCGACCAGTCTGCGAGTCCTCCGAATCGGATCTGCACCGCGGTTTGCTTGGAAAGCATTCGCCAGGTGCGTCGCCAGACTCAGCGCGCGGTTGATCACTGAAGCGAGTGGCTCTCACGGATGCTTTTGATGCGCCATTCAGCAGATCTTGACGGTATGCGGGGTATCAGCGCTGCTGCGCGACGTGCTGGTGGACGGACTCACGAATTCAATCTACTCGCGATACGACCCGGATCTGGCCGACTCGCGGTAGCAGCAGTACGCGGATGTGGTCTTCGACCAGCAGCGAGAGCTCGAGCGCCGCGCGCAGCGAATCGAAGAGCTCACGCAGCAGCACGATGCCAGCAACGACGACGGGTCCTCAGCCGCGATGCATCAACACCTGACGGCGGCGACAGTGGTCTTGAAGCGAATGGATGCGTCGTTGCGCCTCGGGACGATCGCCGACATGTTGTCGCCGTTCCTGAGCGACGACCTCTTTGTCGTGCTCTGGAACACGATGGCGACGTCACGCGCGATGCAGAAGGTGGAAGACACGATGGCGAACAAGACGACGGTTCTCGACGAAAATGTGGCGGAGGAGGACGCACATGACGGCGACGGCGAACTTGCGCTGCTGGATGAAGACCACGCACAAAAGCGCGCACGCCTCGTGCTCACGTTTTGGCATTCGCTCAGTGTCGAAGAGCAAGCGCTTCTGTACAGATCACTGCAACCGCGAAGTAGTGGGAGAGACGGGGAACAAGGCGATGACATCGCTCGCTCGAGTGACACCACGAGACTCAAAACGGTTCTGCACGCGCTCGAGGAGACGTACATGACGGAGCAGATCCACCACCGCCGACGGCAGGCATCGCGTCGCAGACTGACGCTCTCGAATAGCAGCTCGGGGCTTTTTCCTCCTCTCTTGTCAGACGAGAGTTTGCGGCCAGAGGCTCCGCACGGAACTGCGGGGCTTCAGTTTCCTCGGAGACCGACCATGGCGACTCGAAAGCGACTCGTGTCCAAGTTCACGAGTCTGAGCCTCGCCCAGGGTTCTCTGCTGGGCGCGACGCAGACGAGCGCTGACGGGTCCGACGACAACGACAACTCCCCGCCGCTTCTGTCCATACCAAACGTGCTTCTCGGCGTGATCGGATCTCGCTCCAGCCAGCCTTCGCCGCAGGCTACGCGTGTTATCGCGATGAACAGCCTCCTCCACAACCACAACACGACGTCACTGGATCAGCTACGCACCATGCACGAGGCAATCCTCCGGCAATGTGAACGTGTGTTTGACCTGCTGTGCGACGAAGAAGACGACGATGGCGACGTGATGGAGCATCAGCTATCACACCCAGATCCACTCGTGCGTCTCACCAACAATGTCCGCGAGGCGAAGCGCAGCCTCTGTGACTTGCTGTGCACGTACCTTGAACCAGCTGATGCCGTTTTGCACAAATTTAACACGAGCGAAGCTGCGCTGGAACAGAAGCGCCTGGAGTACCAGGAGGCGCAGGAACACGGCACCAACGGCATTGCGACGGTGCCCAACGACACGTTAGTGCAGGCGATCGTTCGCAAGCAAAAACAGAACCCATCGCTGCTCGTCAGTGCGATCAAACAGAGCCCCGAGATTTTGCTGAGCGCTGTGGCGTAAAACCTCGGCATCCTGCGGTTCCTGATCACGAAATTCGCGAATCCCGTAAAGCGATTCCTGAAACTCGACCCGAAAGCGTGCGATCACCTGGACGCACTAACGCAAAGGAACAAAGGCGTGCAGCTGCTTTGGGGCACCAACACGTCGAGCGCCGACACGGCCATTGGAGTCGCCAACGCCAACATCGACGGGTATCTTCTCCCCTTCGCGGGCGAATCCGGGAATGCCTGCCTGGTGGATTGGTTCACGTCCCACGGCGACGAGCTTGCCACACTGTTCCTACGGCAACCTGAGCTGCTCAAGCAGCTTTTTGTCGACATGCACCAAGCCGCCGACGTCAGCTCGTTTTACAAGCTCATGCTGCAGCTTCAGGGCACAAAGGGCGTGCAGAACTTCATGCGACGTGCGTCTGTCGCCACGCTTGAACGCATTGCGCAAGAGGATCCCGGCGAGATCCTGCGGCTCTTGCGCGAGGTGTTCCAGCACGCCGATGGGCCGAACCGCGATCTGCTCGACCAGTTGCGCTCGTCGCCGTACCTTGTGACGTGCTTGAGCGAGTTCCACGCAACTGCGCTCCAGGACGTGCTGTCTTCCCACGTCGATACCTGGAAGCACTACTTCGTCGACGCCGCAGCCTCGAACGACGGGATCTTGCGTGAGAGTCTGCTTCTGCGGGTGCGAACCTGTGCTCAGTCTTTCTTGGCCAGGTCTCCTCATCAACTAACGTTGTGTGTGCATGTTACACTGCGAGAGCAGACGGAGAACGTGGATGGAGGCGACGCGCTGATCAAGGTCTTTGATGCCGTCGTCGACGGCACGACGGCCGCGCTCAACCTGCAGTCTATCGACTTTGCGTCCACATCGAGCGACATCGCACGCGCCAAGGAACGCGAGTCGTCCACGCGGCGGAAAATGCAGCAATGTCTCTACCTGCGCGGTATCGCGACGGTCTTCCGCGCGTTTATTTCGCCGCAGATTGCGAGCGTTGGGTATCACCCGAGACGCTTTCTGGAAACGTCTGCTGCTGCTGCTGGAGGCGGTAGTGGCCGTGCGTCCTTCATGAGTTCGTCGAGTTTCTATTTCATCGAGAGACCGTCTCACAAGGATGTCAAAGCGAGTGCGAAGACTCCGCTTCGAGCGCGAGGGAAGCCTTGGGGAGGCAATGTGGTGTCGCCCACGAAGAAACGTCAGTACCGCAGCAACCACACACGCGATGAGATTGCGGAAATCGCAGCCGCGGCATTTGACGGCGAGGAAGTCGGCCAGCAACTGCATGCAGCGGTCGCTCCACTGCCGCACACGCTTGCTGTTCAGCAGTCCGAGCAACCTCCGCAAAAGCCAAGTCAGCCAGGCATCAGCGTGCCGTCCATGTGGCAAACGTACCTTCGTGCTTTCTATCGATACCAATCGGACAAGGAGCAGCAAGCGGCTGTCCCGCTCACGAAGGCGTACGTCAAGACGCTGATCCTGGACATGTGGCCCGAGTTCCTCAAAGCTGACCACCTGCAGCTCGAGAACGCGTGTCTGTGGACGATCGGGCCCTTTGTGTGCGACTATTTCCTCAGCCGCTACGATTCCCCGACGCTCGTGGGCTCGTGGTTGTACAGCTTCGTCGAGAGGCTGCTAGCGTTTCCAGAGGACCCGAGAATCGCGTTTTTCTCGGCAGCGTGCGGGCTCACGCCCTCGCCCTCTTTGTCGCCAGGCTACGACGTGTTCCTGTACTATCTACACGCGCTGGGCCACATCTTCTTCGGGCAGATGAAGATCTTTAAAGCAGAGAACTGACTGGAGGAGACCGACGACGGCGGGTGCCCCGGTGCAAGTGTGGCACATCGTGGCCACGGCCAAGGTTCTCTTTGGGTTCATGTTCGCGATGACCGAGATGAGAGCGCTACAGCACGAGCTTGAAGCGCTCCCAGCCGCCACGAGTTCGACGCAGAGCAGCGTGCCGACACATGGGACGCAATCAGACGACGGGCAGTTACAGCAGCAAGCAGCGGACAGCAAATTAGTGGAACTAGACGACGTCATGGCAGTGTTTCTGGCAAAGTGGAGCGCGATCAACCAGCAGGTCGACGAGGTACGCTTGCAGTGTTTTGTTTCCTCACGTTTGGCAGCTTGGTCCTGAGCGAGTCGTGTGCATTGTAGCGGTACCGACATGCGTTCGAGGCCGTCGACACGGGCAGCAACCGCATCGGGCTCGACCAGTTCATCCAGATTGTCACGAGCGTCACCAGCAGCCGCATCTCACCGCGCGAGTACCGCCTCGTGTTTGGCGACGTTGGCCACGAGTTCCTGGACCTCGACACGCTGCTGCGCGTGACGCGCGCGTACCAACTGCGCTTATTCAACATCCACCTGCCCGAGGTGTCCCTGCAGGAGCAGGATCTGCAGGATTTGCGGCTCTCTGTTGGCCACACGAACATCTCGTCCGTGGCTCGAGTACGTTGCGCGTGTGTGGTTTGTCTGCGTTGCTTCCTGCTGCCGTCAACTAAAGATGGGCTTGTGTGCAGGAGGTGGAAGATCTGGTGCGCTGCTGGCGCAGCGTGCGCGGAGACCTCGTGCATCAACTGGACGCGTCACATCAGAGCAAGGCCACCAAGGCACCGCTGCGCAAGCAGAATGCGCTTATCGAGCGGCTCCTGAGCGACATCTAGCAGCACCAGCAGACGGCTTCGCACGCGAGCGGCGACCTCGCGGCGATGCTGACGCGTGCATGACAGGAGATCCGCGCGTGCAACAAGATGCTGCACGCGGCGAAGCTCACGCAACACTACCTCAGCTGCCTCTTCCTGCAGTTCAGCCTCGTCAAGTGGGTGCGCCAGGCGCGGAAGCGCGCCATGGAGGACGAGCGCCGCCGTACCCTCGAGCAGTTGACCAGCTAGCTGGCTGTGCGATTGATTGAGAAAGTGCAGCCATGCTGTTATTTTTGCCACTATCGAGTATGTCGTGTATGTCGAAAATACACGAAACGTCGTGTCGAAAATATCGGAGCTCTTCGCGATTCTCCTGATGGCGGCATGGACGCGGGATGGGCGCGGCGCAGTCGTGACGGCGCGCCCAGCGGAGAGATCTTCGCGCGCGTCAGCGGCGAAGGCAGCGTGCTGCATGGCGTGCGGCCGTTCCTGCTGCAGACGCTGCTGGCGTCGCCTCGGGACGCGACGGAGCAGCACGAACATGCGTTGCAGACCAGTAAACTTGAGTTGGCGCGACAATTGAGACGCCAAGCCAAGGTGAGACAGATGGCAGTAGCATATGATAGAGGGCTCTGTATACGCCTGACCTTCATGCATGTGTGCGTGTGTGGTTGTCTTTGCGTAGGCTCGCCGCAGGCAGTCTGAAGCGTGTTGGAAGCACGCAAAGGAGGTTGTTAGCAGCGTTCATGCAGCGAACGCCAACGAGATCGCTGCACAACCAGGCGGTTCCTCGGCGGCGACTCAGTTTCAGCAACACGACTCCGACGTCAAGAAAACACAGCGATACGTGGACGGCTTTGAATGCCTTGAGCACGAGTACCGTCAGTTTGTGCTGCAAGCCATTCTTCGGTTCTACGCGCTGCTGGAAGCCGAGCGCGCGTTCATTACCGACTGGACGATCAGAGAAAAGTCTGCTTGTCAAGATCTGCTGATGCGCACGAAGCTAGTGCACCACTTCAAGTACGTGCTGCTGCTGTATCTGGCGCAATGGCGCATGGATGCGCTCGTTTCGGTCTAATGCATGTGCTCTATCTAGTCTGTTTGCGACGCAGTTGGAGAACGAGATGCCAGGCCAAGTGTGTATGTGGCGCCTCCCAGCGTCCGATTCGCAGCACCAACGCTGCGTGAAGGCCGCGACTGAGAACGTCAAGCCCCACCATTCGCTGGGCGAGGGCACCGTTGAGGTTCTCGAGGTGTACAAGATCGAGAACCGCGCGCTGCTGCACCATTTCCAGTGCTTTACGCACGTGCTGCCGCCCTCGGAAGTGAAGATTAAAGGGCTCTTTTACAGCGTTCCGACCGAAAGCGTCGAGCACGTGGTCGTGTGGGACATGCACGCGGATGAGGAGAGCTTCCTCACTTGCAACGGCGCAGCCGACATCCAACTGTTCAATCGCGCAAGTCTTGCCAAGAACGATGACGCCGCGCCAGGGACGACCCACGCATTTCAGGCAAAGCGGAAAGTGGCGCAGTCCAAAGCGCTGCAGTTCTCCCGACGGTTCAGTCGGTACAGCACTCTGGAAGAGACTCGACAGATCCATTCTGGCGCCTCGCTGCCAGGTGCAGAGGACAGGATTCGGTATCTCGCGCTTTGCCGCGTCGCAATGGCGCGGACTGTTCGAGTGAAGAAGGACGCTTCAAAGTGCGGAGAAGGAGATTCAGCTAGGTTTCCAGCGGATGCATCAGCCAACGCGCTCTGCTATCCCGATGAGGTACGGCAGCGAACTCCACGATGACGCTGATCTCTTTACGAGGCGATTGCATCTCACTTAACACACGTGCTTTGGTGCCTTGGGCAGGAGGAATACCTCGTTCGCTACCCACAGTCGGTAGTGCCAGAGTTCCTCGTCCAAGTAAGTGAGCTTCTTTAGAGCTGGCATGAAGCGCGCATGCGGACTGAAAACGTGATTGCCGTGTACATCGTTGCTCTATTTGGAGGGCAGCTTCGTCATTTGCCACCATCAGCAACTGCTGCGAATGAGGCGCACGAGCGCGATGCGGATCATGCTATTCTTCCTGTTCAGTTTGCGGACGCGAGCGAGTCGCTTGCTGCAGCGTTTGAAGCGCGATCCTACGAGTGCGACGTGGATTCAAGCAGGCATGTGTCGCTCGGATTGCTCGGTAGTGCGGCTCACTCTGGACTCAACGTGCCAACGCACTCATCGCGACGCTCTGGACTCGCAGACACACGATGGAGCCCCGAAAGCATTCTCGCGAACTGCGTTCGCCAGAAGAAGCGCATACTCGAGGACCTGCGCGCGCTCGAGCGTGTGTTTTGGCATCGCAGCCACGAGATGTGGACTGGAAGCAGCGATTGTTCGAACGCACAAACAATAGAGAGCAAACAGCAAAGACAACAGAAAGATGACATCGAAGCCCAGGTTCAGCATTCACAAGCTTTACAACACCAACGCAAGCACCACCAACACGAAGGCCGTGGTTGTATACAAAAAGCGCCGTCACAGACGCAAAAGCTCCTGGGTGAGCTGGAGCACGTGAGGCAAATGGAGTCGGGCTACGGCCAGGAAGATGGCTCGGCAAAAGCGCAATTACGATATCGGCACCAGCAGCGACCATCACCACCGAAGCAGCACGCTTCAGTGAGAAATGGCGCAACCGGGGCCAAACAGCACCGCAACGCAGCCATGCGCTAGGTCTTGAACTCGATCACGTATTGCTGGATCGCGTCGGCGCCAATGTTCTGGAACGCGTGGATGCAGCGAGTCTCCTGCTTCGTTGGGTCCACAAACCGCGCGTCACCGGCGTGGAAGACCGTTGCCCCCGTTGGCTGCAAGTTTTCGTCCAGGTTGCGCGTGCAACCGCTTGTGCGGTTGACGAACACATACGGGAGGAGATGCTCGTGGAGGGGACAGATCTCCTGCGGCGCAACGTGGAAATCCCACAGGTTGATGTGCGTGTTGGAGAGCAGCAGTCGCGTCGCGACTGGCGCATTGATCGGCTTCTGGTGCAGATCATCTCGCTTCAATCCTAGAGCGTGTGACGCCGAGTTTGCCGCGAGCAGCGAGAGCGCGAAGAAGCCACGCGACGGCGAGGTGGACAGCGCAGCAGCCCACCGCTGGTGCTGCCGCGGATGGTCTTCGTCGTGGAACCAGAGGTCTTCGGTCTTGACGCCCACGGGGCCGTCCATAGGCAGAAACAGCCGCGCGAAGGGCGGGCGATGCAGGAGCATCGTGTCGACCATCGTTTGGTCCTGCGCCACGCAGTCCGCTTGCGCCAGAGTCGGCAGCAAGGACCAGAGCGCGATGCGCTCGTTGACGATGACGCGCGGCGCGGCAGCGCCTTCGCCGCCGTGGTACAGGAAGCGGTGCTGGCGAAGCGGTTGAGCGGCAGCAACGCGCATGGTGCGGCGTAATGATGGCGTTTGGCGGATGGAGCTCTTCGCCTTTTTGTTGTTCCCTCTGACGTGTGAAAGAGACACGAAGAGAAAAAGAACAATGGAGGCATCTTTGGATTATCTTAAAGTAGTACGCGCCATTTGCGAAAGGGTACAAAAAGATCCAATTGACACACAGCGACATTGGGCGACTGACTTTTTCCGTCGCGCGACTGACGACGACGACGTTGGTGCCGTGTCGGCATGGCGGAATGTTGCATCCGACTGGCGCGGCTTCTAGATCGCCGAGTAACGCCACGCCACGCACGTGCCGGCACGCCGTTTCGACAGCCGAGACATGGGCTGGCACAGTGGACCTCGTTGTTAATCATTTGTGTTTTCGCTACGGCTCCACGACGCCTCGACGCGCTTGGATCTTTCGAAGGTCTCTGATACCGTAGCAGGAAGCCAGTCGCGTCGAGTGGACGGATAAGACGCATCGCAACCACAGACGGTCGTCGTCCAAAAATTGGCCATTTTTTGGAGGGCGGACCATGCGCGTGCGTCACCTTCAAGCGGAAAACAGAACAACGCGCGAGCCCTTTCTCCAACTCGACGCAGATGCGCTGTGCATCGCGTCGCTCGTGGTTCCGCGGAGCGACAGGAGAGACTGAGACCCCAGCAGCCGCCCAGGCGCGCGAGGACGAGTGTCTCCAAGCCGCTCGAGGATCGGCGGGCAAGGGTTGCAGATCTTCAACTGGAGAGCCGCAGTTGCGCAGGCTTTGGGTGCGCTGATCCGCAATCCAGCGAGACAGAAAATAGCATCCTATAAAAGCCGGAGCAAAGGCGCGAGTCAGCGTCTACAAATATGCGCAGCGTTGCCGATGACTTGCTCCAGAGCAGCTTGGTCAGAGCGCAGGCGTTTATAGAACGGGGGACTAACTTTAGCAGGCGCGCCGAGCGAGTATGATACCGGGCGGTAAGCTCAAGCGCCAGCTCGCGTAGCCAGTCCAGCATCTATCTATCTCTAGGAAGACTTGAGCCAAGCCAGTCCAGTGCCTATCTTTGGCCCAGCGCTATTCATAGCTCTCGAGCGAAATCAGATTGCAGCAGCGGCTAAACTTGTCGCTATTGGATTCGGGTGCGATGCGAGCGTCTGGGACGGCAACAGTAGCCGCAACTGGCCCCGCCGAAGGTAGCCTGTTTAGGGCTCCCGACCGTCTCTGCCTTGGCTCGCCTGCGCAGCTGCAAGCGGCCCAGACATGTGACGTCGAATCAGTTTGCAATTCACGGACCGCGCGCCAGTCAAAGGACCGACCCATCGAGCCCGCCTCTGTTTAGCTGAACCCCGAACGAGTCCCACGCCCCGACGTTCTTGTCTGCGCCCTCAGATCGAAAAATGGCCCCCAGCAGCAACTACGAAGACGTGTCGGCAGCAGCAGCCAGCGGAAGCGTTGCCGGCAACGACGCGAAGCGCTCGTACTACGGCAAGTTGATCCAGCGCCGCAGCGACCGCAAATACCAGACTGTGCACGCGATCCGTCGTCGCGAGCGATCACAGCGTCGCGCAGTTCTCAAGAAGCAGATCTCAATGGCGGTCGCGCAGCAACTCTTCTACGAGCACCAGCAACAAAAGAATATTGGCATCCACCAGCTCAGCGCGCACCCATTAAGTGCCCTCGCGTCCGCGCACACTGCCAGCAGCACCAGCGCACACGCACCACCGGCACTCGCGTCTCACTCGCCTCACGTCGCGTCGCTCGCGCCTCCCATCCAGATCCCCGGCAAGATGGACTTGAGCCACCAGCCGCACCACCACAGCCACCATCACCACCACCACCACCACCCTCTGTATTCGCACACTCACCACCACTTTGCGGGTCCGCCGTCCTTTCTGTCGAGCGGTGAAGGGCTGGCGTCACCGATTCTGTCTTTCGCCAAGCGCGCGTCGCGGGTCGCGGAGGAAGCCGCCGAGAACGAGCGCATGGATGCGGACGGCGGGGAGGAACGCGAGGATGATGACTACTACGACGAAGACGACGAGGACGACATGGAAGACACGAGGATAGAGGCATCAAGCGAAACAGTCACCAGCGGCAAGCGCTGCCACAGCAGCAAGGAGCAGCAGTTCGCGTCGCTGGCAACCGACCAGGTGAAGGAGGAGCACGCGTCGCCCACGGGCATCGACGACTTTGGCCCGGACTCGTTCCTCTCGATCTGCGTCTCGTCTGAGGACAACGACACGGCGTACGCCAACCTCGTGCCCATCATGTCGACCATGAGCGAGAAGGAGATGTGGACCGAGGACGACATCGAGTTCCTGCGGAACTTGCACCTGGCTTGACGCCATCCGCCTATTTAGTTCCCATAGACTGCATCTTGGTATCCGAAGAACCGCCAAATAAATTATTTAGAGAGACCAATGCTTGAGTGGGTCTGCAGTACCTGATACTGCAGTTTAACTGCAACATGCTTAGCGAGACAACTTCAACATGGAACAGAAGTGACACTGCTGGGCGGACCATGACACCAGATCCCCTACCTACAGTATCCCTTTCG
Organism: Globisporangium solare; assembly: GCA_023335675.1. Lineage (NCBI taxonomy): Eukaryota > Oomycota > Peronosporomycetes > Pythiales > Pythiaceae > Globisporangium > Globisporangium solare. The sequence continues at coordinate 7,748 of JAADVP010000199.1, read as the reverse complement.
TGGCTGTCGAACCACCAAGCGCGCGGGTCCCACTCGCAGTGAAGAGATGGAGAACCCACGCCCTTTCTGAAGTTTCGCGCAACACAAGAGCCGGACTTGACGCCGACATGCGCGTACAGTAGCAACGGCGATGATGACTGGGCGAGAGGAGCTCTTCGCAAACGGGTATGTATCCGTGATTGCAGGCCGACAAAGACGATGCGTGCACGAGAACGCACATGGTACATTGAGTCTGGGGCCAACAAGTCGCGCATAGCACCCATCCTGTCGTGTGTGCACCGAGCATGAGACTCGGCAGGTGCATTTCCGATAACAAGTGGGCACATAATAGACGCGCAATCTTCGGATCTATTGAATTCAAGAGAACGCATGAACGTGGACTCTGATATGTACCTGCGTGAATGGCCATCATCCCACCTCGCGCGCGAAGCTTCCGCGTAGACCCCATGCGCCCGTACGCGATCTTTGGAGGCGCTGTCTCTTTGCTTATCATTCTGCGGCGTGTTGCTGACTGGTTTCACGAGAGCGAAACGGTGCGAAGAGCGAAACAGATACAGAGAATCACAGAATCTTAGCCTGCGCCGTCTCGTCACTGCGCGCAGGAACGACAACGAAATTAGCTTCGCTCGCGCGTGCCACCTCACGCACACTTGGAACCTGTCTCTCGAACGGCTCATTTCCGATTTTGCTTCGTCGAGCGACCATCTCTTCAACCTAGCAGTTGACCCATCGACACGTCTACATTACTCCCAGAGCATGACGATTATGAGCCGATACTGCCACTACCAGCGCATGAGTCAATCCCTCCACCCAAGCACCCCGAGTACCTCTGGCACGGCCACTCCAGCTGCGCCATCGACACCGACCTTGCTGCCATGCATCCAGACGCTGATCCCTCCTTCTCCAAGTTGGGCGCCATCCCCACAAAAGATGCTGCCTTCCCTTATCGATCTAGTCGAGAGCCGCTGCCGGAGCCCACCAACGTACCCGTATCGAAAGTGCCTTCTGGATGTCGCTATCACACCCACGAAGACGATCTTGAAGCGCCTCGAGACCTCCGCGACCAAATCACGCAAGCCGCTCACGCTATTTGATCTCTTGTCGGTCGACGAGCGGTTGTCGGCTGAAAAGAAACTGCTGGCCCCCGGCGCGCATCATCGACGCCAATGTGGAGTTCCTGAGTGTGTGAAGTATGCGCTGAGTGGAGGCTTCTGTATTCGCCACGGCGGAGGCAAGCGCTGCAGCCACGACGGATGCCAGACCGTTGCGCAGAGCGGCGGGCGATGCAAGGCGCATGGCGGTGGCAGCAAATGCAAAGTCATGAACTGCAACAATGTCGCGAGGAGGAAGGGCTTTTGCATGAGCCATGGTGGTCGCCAACCGTGCAAAGTCGACGGCTGCGCGAAGTGCGCGCACGGAGGGGGCTTTTGCATCTCACACGGAGGCGGCAAGCGCTGCGCGTCTCTCGACTGCTTGAAGAGCGCACAGGCCGGCGGCTTCTGCTACAGCCACGGCGGTGGGAAGCGCTGCTCCGCCCCACAGTGCTTCCAGGCGGCGCGCAAAGGCGGCCTCTGCATCCGCCACCGAAAGGCATACAACTACTCGACCGACGCGTAAGTTCGCTCGGTATACACCGCTATGATCGTTATTCCCCTATTTTTTTAGTGTGTGCGTGCTGGTTTGGTTCTTGCAAGAGTTGCATTGTTGTTTGCGGTTGATTGGTAATTTGCTAATGCATAGTGCTACAGTATGCTCTGTGTATCAATTGCGGCCGATGGGTTCAAAAACCAAATCCCGATGACTCGCCCTGTGTCACCATCATACCGTAAACGGGTTTCGGAGGATTGGATGGTTGTCCTTGGGTTGCGGTAGCCAACGACAAACCCACACCCACAGCAGCCGTAATTGAGGAACTTCACTCACGATGTTGACATACTATTAAAATAGTACATATAGAAAGTAAAAAAAGACTAAGTATAAAGAAATAAGTACGTGTACACTGAAATAACAAGCCGTCAGTTTGGACCATTTCATTGAACCGCACCCCTGCAAACGTCCTGCGCTCGTTCACATCACAACGCATTTATACAGGAATATGCGTTCCCAAAGTGAAAGCAGTATCTATGGCGTCGAAAGTAAGTATGAAAAGAATAGAGTGCATCGGATGCAAAAGGTTTTAGAAAAACAGCCAGAGCTGCAGTTGGGATTCTGGGGGGGGAGAGGGCGACGCGAGAATGCAGCATGCCGCCTGCTTTCTCGCTCGCTCACTCTTCAATTCGATCAGTAGCGATCGCTTCCAGTTGCTCGAAGCTCCTGTTCTCCGCTCTAGGCCCCCCCACGTGCGCTAGTCAAGCAGAGAAGCCCCCGCGCCCGTCTGAGTGCCGACCTGCCGCTTCGTCGACACTCGTGCGCACCTTCTCGCTTTTCCTTCGCGCCGCCAGCTAGGCCCCGAACCTGAGCAAGCACCCCTCCGGCCTTTACCAACCGAAGAATTATGTGCACCTTTACTCGAGCTCGACTCTACCAAGTGGTCCGTCGGTTCAAGATGAACCGATCCCTGCTGTCCCATGGGGGACAGGTCAACAGGGTCTAAGGACCTTGTTGAAGCCCTGCGAAGCCTCGCGCCTCGCGAGCAGTCGGACGCCTCTGAGTTGGGATGTGGACATCGACTTCTCGGCTGCGAGCGATGCTTCCAGGGTCTCGGTTTGCCACGTGAGTGGCGGCCCAAGTGGAGTGATGGAGTGGATGAAAGAAAAGCAACAAAAAAGTGATTGTGGTGACGTGGAAGACTCGACGAACGTCGACGACCTGAGCGAGTTGCTCACGCACATTGAGAATGAAGAAGACACTGGCGTGGATTTCAGCGTGTTCGTTGAAGACGAGGACGCGCTGAATGTGGAAGAAATCAGCGACGCATTCACGAGGCTGGAGCACGTGAACATCAGTTTGCCAACCGAGGGTGGAGACGTGGACGACGCCAAAAACGTGGACGACGTGTCGGAGCTGTTTAGCTTTTTGGAGCAAGCTGAGAGTGCTGACGATGACAAGGCCGAGAACATTAGCGATGCAACCAATATTGACGCACTGTCTGATCTGTTTTCGGCGCTCAAGGAGACCAGTGGTGAAGAGCCAAGTGTCGACCAAATGGGGAAAGCTCAAGAGGATGCAGACAACGTGGACTTTGTGGCCGATGTTTTCTCGTCGTTGGCAGCGGAGAGTGAGAGCCAATCGGCGGAAGAAAGCGTTCTGACGGCTCCTGTTGTTGGTGGCCGAAAAGAGACTTCAGACTGGATTGATTCTCTCGAAGTTGACAATTTCTCGAGTCTGTTTTCAGAGCTCGAACGAAGAGCCGACACTCCAATGGTTCAGCCTGCTTCGCCCCAGGCGAAACCAGTGAAAGTGGACTCGCGTATTTTCGTGCCAAAGTTCGCCGTTCGTATCGAAGGGCGACCGGGAGCAGCAGGTGTCATTCGACCATCGTTGTCCAGGCCATTCGTTGCGCACGGCGCTGGTTTGTCTTCTCAACTTCTCGCGGGCCCCCCGTCAGCTTTCCTTGTCGGTCCGCCGCAACTCGCTGGTCTCTCTCGTGAAGACCGCGTGGAGCGATGGAAAGAAAAGCGAAAAACGCGCTCATTCGTGCCGAAGGAGCCTGACGCGTCGATTTCCGACACTCGCCGGGCGTGTGCTGCGAAGCGGCAGCGCGTGAAGGGCCGCTTTACGAGCGAGAAGTCTGCCTTCGTGTCAATCACAGCTCTGCAGAATTAGGAGCTCCTCGAGTGAGTGTGTCCGTCCAAGCACTGTAGTTCCCCACGACGACGATCACTGCTTTTGCCTTGCATTTCTTTAACAATGAAATTACTCCACCGTATTAGCAATTTGCGCCAGTTTGGTGATGTAAATTACAAGGTCATGCAACCCCGATCAAATGCTGTATCATGCAGCATCCAACCTGTACACACATCTTGCTATGTGGCAGATTTCGCTTTGGCATTTAGGTGAGATAACATATTTCAGTATGATGGGTAGGATGCAAAACATGGCTGATTTGCAGCCCTCGCATTTAGGGTTGCAGAGAGCCTGAATTTGCGAAACTTACGATTTCACGAAAGTTTTGGGATGCTCCCTCTTTCTTTCGGCCAATCATTTTGTTTCCACTTTAATATTAGCCAATTAAACGACTTAATGCTCAAATGATTTGTGCGGAATAGCGTGTTTGAAAAAGAAAGAAAAAAAAAGGGAGCTCCACTTTGTCCTGTCCTTCGGTCGGCGGTCGGCGACTCGCTGTGTGACGTCGCCTGCTCCTCGCCAAACAAACGCTGAGAAACACGCTCGCGCAGAAGACGCAGACAGATCTGTCGAGCACTGCCCCCCACCATCCGGGCGCGCACACACAAACACTCGCACGCTTCGGCTCCGATGCTCGCGAGAATCATGGCATCAGCATTTGGACGGGCGAGCAGCCGCGATACAACACTCTCGAAGCCGAGCTTGGACACTGGCGGCAACAACAATGACATTGTTGTCGAGGACCCGAGCAACAATGACATCGAGGCCACGAGTAGCAACAATGCCATTGCGGGACACCGCAGCAACAATGATAGTGCCGACAGCAACAGCGTCCTCAGCAGCAGCGGCGACAGCGACGACCGACAGACGCACCGCGTGCTGAGCGTCGGCCGCGCCAACAGGTGCGTCGGTCGCACTACAGTTTGTTACTTGCTTGTCGACTGACGCGCTCACTCGTTGGATCTGGAATCGGACCACGCAGGAAGAACGAAGTGCTTGTGTCGAGCACCAAGGGCGCCACGTGCTCCGTGCTCTTCTTCCCGGGCGACATCCAGGACTTTGAGGCTGTCATGTAAGCGCAATGTGCTCTGCTGCTATTGCATTGCACGAGATTTTTGTACATTTGAATCAACTAACATGACCACGTGCAATGCTGCAGGATGTCGGGCACGTTCTCCGAGTTCAGCGAGTACGCGTACGAGCGTGTTGCCGAAAAACTGGTGGAAAAATTCGGCGACAAGAGCAACGTGTGGGTGTTCCGTCCGGCGCAACTGTACCAGAACGCGTTCAGCTGCTTCGACAACTTTGTCGCGTCCAGAAACGAGTTTGGTGCTGCCATCTCATGTGCGCACTTTTGTCGAAGAATTCGTTTTTGAGAGTATTTTATCTCCACTCACGTCCTCACTTTGATTTGCTTGGCAGACAGCAGCACGGGGTCTGCGATCAACCATTTGCTGGCGCTGATGCGGAACGTCCGCGACGCACTTTACAGTCAAGAAGGTAGATAGACAACGTGCGCGCTGCCACTTGTCTACAGTTTGTTTTTATTGCTGACTTGATGCTGTCTTTAATACAGTGACTGTGCGCATTGATCTCCCAATCCACCTCGTCGGGTTCAGCAAGGGCGTGGTCGTCCTGAACCAATTGATCACAGAGCTCGCCGTGTGCAAACGAGAAGGCTTCAAGTCCAATAATCGTCACGAAAAGCTGCTGACTGACATTTCGACGTACCACAACTTTTGCTCCAAGGTCTGCTCGATCCACTGGGTGGATGGTGGCAATGGATCCCAGCCGGGCGTCGTCCCTTTCAACGAAAAAGCGCTCTCGGTCATCCACGACTACAGGTTTGCTTGAGCTTGCTAGGGTTTTGCTGCAAGTATGGCAATCGCAAATACTCATACCGTGACTTCCCCCACTCTTCTTTTTGATAGCAATGCGAAGCTGGTGGTGCACGTGACGCCGTACCAGTACGATTCGAAGGACCGGCCGTGGATCAAGGAGGAGATCCAAGCGTTCCTCCGTCGCATGCGGCATTGTCATGTAGACGTGCAGCTCAAGATGTACGTCGTCCAGTGCCTCGCGCTGTTGCTTGCAGCGTTTGCATGGAGAAAGCTAACTGTGGATGCTCCTAGGTACTACAGCGGCGAACCAGCCACCATCCACTCGCATTTCCAGCTTTTGCGCGATTTCAAAGTGCAGTGCACACCCCAGGGCGCCTCCAAACTCGACGCGTTCAGCTCCCCCGAGCACTCGCTGCCGCACATCCCGATCGAGTCGCTCTAGCAATTTTGCATGCTTTTCTCTATTTATTTGTAATATGATATCTGCAGCAATGCAATGCAATGCCAAACCCGAAAATCTTTTTTTTTTTGCCCAAATAGCGGTTACACAACTCCGTTGAGGCATCGTCTCACGCCACCTTCCCACTGACCTTCACTCTTGATAGTTTTTGCCATGGAGCACGAGCGTCATCACTGGCTTGCAGCCAATTAAAGGAGCTCGTTCTTTTCAGCCAATCACGTCGCGCTGTCCTGCACACTTGGATCTTCAAACGCCGCGTCCGCTGGCACTTTCGTTTTTGCCTCGCGCTGCGCACTCACTCACCCGCCCTCTTCGCCTCCTTCGCTCGCTCGACCATGGCGACGGTCCTCGACGACGACGCCCCGCCCTTCGTGGCCGTTGAGACGCCGCGCGCCGCGACCCAAGACGCCGATCATCCGACGGCGAACCGCCTCGAGGTCGCGTTCGTCCAGGTGGAGCGGCAAGACGGCGACGTGGTGGCCTCCAAGCAGGCGTCGACGACCGACGGCCGCCTTGTGCCGCTTCTCGAGCTCTTCACGTACGCCGACAAGACCGACAAGCTGCTCATGGCGGCCGGCACCGTGGGCGGCCTCGCGGCGGGGCTCTCGCAGCCGATCCAGATCGTGCTCTTTGGCGACATCCTCAACTCGTTCAACCCGATGAAGCCGCTCTCGGCCGACGAGATGCAGGACACGATCAACAAAGTCGCGCTCAACTTTGTGTTTGTCGGTATCGCCGTCATCGTCGCAGGGTTCATCCAGGTCGCGGCCTGGTCCATGACCGCGTCGCGCCAGGCAAAGCGCATCCGCAGCGCCTACGTCAGCGCGATCCTCGCCAAAGAGATCGGCTGGTTTGACGTGAACGAGCCCATGCAGCTGTCGACGAGAGTGGCTGATGCGACGGTCACCATCCAGGAAGGCATGGGCAGCAAGGTCGGCGACGGGCTGCATTTTTTCTCCATGGCGTTCTCGGGCATCACGATCGGGCTTATCAAAGGCTGGGAGCTCGCTCTCATCCTACTAGCGTTCACGCCGTTCATCGCGTTCACAGCGTTCCTCGCGATGAAGGTGCTCTCTGTCGCGACGCAATCAGGCATCGAGTCGTACGGAAAAGCTGGCGCCATTGCGCAGGAATCGCTGAGCAATGTCCGCACGGTGCACATGTTCAATTCGATCGACCACTTTATCCAGAAATATGAGAGCGCGCTCGGCTTCTCCACCAAGGCTGGGATCAAAAAGGGCTTCGCTGTCGGTGCTGGCACGGGAGTTATGTTCTTCACCGTGTTCTGCACCTATGCGTGTGGCATGTTCTATGGCGCGTTGAAAGTGGCAAACAGCCACCTCGATGGAAACACTTGCTCTGGCAGTGGGTGCTACGACGGTGGACGAGTGCTTACAGTGTTCTTCGCCGTTATCATGGGTGCCATGGCGCTCGGCCAAGCCGGGCCAAGTGTCCAAGCGATCTTCTCAGCCCGTGCAGCTGCCTACGACGTGTTTGACGTCATCAAACGTGCATCTCTTATCGATCCGCTGAGCGACGATGGAAAGAAGTTGACACACGTGGCTGGTGAAATTGAGATTGACAGCGTCTCCTTCGCGTATCCATCTCGCCCTGAAGTGATGGTGTGCAACAACTATTCCCTGACCATCAAAGCAGGCGAG
>JAADVP010000198.1:0-31209 GCA_023335675.1 Globisporangium solare | reverse complement strand
TTGGCGCCGTCGTTGGTGCCGTCGTTGGCGCCGTCGTTGGTGCCGTCGTTGGTGCCGTCGTAGGAGCAGGCGTTGGCGCTGGAGTTGGAACTGGCGTCGGCGCTGTTGTTGGCGCAGCAGTTGTAGGAGTTGGCGTTGGTGCGCCGGTTGATGAAGCCAGTACACAGGCACCGTTTACCCAGGCACAGGTGCCAGGCCACACGCTCAAGCATCGGGCTTCCGTGGTGAAAATGCGACAAGCATTTGCCGTAGGTGCAGGGGTCGATGGCATCGGAGAAGGAGCAGCCGTCGATGGCACAGGAGTCCCTGAGAACCCAGGGATCCAGGGTCCATCCGGGATAGGGGCCGTGGGGTCGAACACTGCGTTGTCTGGAATGACACCCTTGTTCTTCCAGTCCCAAAGCACCGAGCGGATATCTGTTCCGCCATTCAGACAGCGATCACTATATCCACAGAAGTGGAGTGCAACGACGAGGTTATCCGCGTCAGCAATAACAGGCGAGCCTGACGAACCTGTCTGAGTATCGGCATCGTAGGTGACAGTGTACTTGCCGCAGTCGCTTCCTTTGCCAACATTGTCGATGCGAGCAAAGTCGCCGCTGTCGACGTACTCGGCGATGCGCTTGGCCCAGAACTGAGGGTGGCCTGGAATGTAGATGGCTTCATTCTGCACCGGACCCGCTGTACGAATCTGCAGGTAGCCATACTGCGAGATGTCCACAGTCGTCTTGAGCTTCACGAGCGCATAGTCGAGAGTCTCGTCAATAGCGATCAGCTGAGAGCTAGTAGCGACAACCTTACCGGGACACGCGCCCCACGACTTGCACTCATCACTACAGCTGGCGCCCTCGGCGTCAAACTCGAAGTCCGTGTGGGTTGCACGTTCATCGTTAAAGATACAGTGGTGGTTCGTCACCAGGTAACCGCCAGTGCCAATGAGGAAACCCGTGCACCCTTCGCCACCGTCAATCAGCAGTCGAGCGACCGCGCGCGCCTTGGTGTACGCCAGAGGGAGGACGCCGTCGTCCTTGTAGCACTTCGCTGGGCGGCTCTGGTCGCCCAGACCGCACACCTTGGACGCCGACCCGCCCGTCGAGCTGCGCGTGATCTTGTCGACCGTGTACCCGAACGCACCATTCGCGCTTCCGGAGCCAGGCACGTACTCGACGACAGCTTGGTTGCCTGGGATGCGCGACGAATAAAAGCCGCCGTTGAGCCCGGTGCTGCCACGGCCGAGACCCGTGTACTCGTACGAGGTCGAACCTGCGGCGTCACGGACGACGACCTTGTCGCTCTCGGCCAGGTTGAACGAGCCAAAGTGCACGGTCATGAACGTGCCACTGGTCGCCGAGATCAAGTTCTGCGCCGCGACGCGCGACGTCGTGTTCACGGCAAGCGTGACGATCTCGGTGTCCGCGACGACCAGCGGCGCGCGCGGATTGCTCGCATGCACGCCCGCGGCCGCGAGCGCGAGCAGCGCGGCGCCGCTCTTGAGGATCGCGAGTATCGAAGGCATTTAGCACGCCTCGATGGTTCTTCGGAGACAAGCTTCTCTGTCCTTTGCAGAGAGGAAATCGGGAAGTGAGTCGTTCGTTGAGCTGGTTGACTGATTGGTCTCACTCTGGACCCGCTCTCTCGTCTGCAGGTACCCCGGCGAGGGAGGAGCTCCTCCCACGCTGCGCAGGGACGAAGCGCGGTCGCCATCACGCGGCCTGCGCTTGCGCTTCGCCGTGGTCAAAGAGGTCACGAGTGGAAACTACCAGCTGTCTTCGCAAATCAAGGTGTGATCGCCAGTGCTGTCGTGCAGTGTCAGCGTCTAGATAGTTGGCAGTTTTGTTGGTTGCATCCACCCTGTTTCGAAATAGATTGAGAATATTCTGACCTTGTTTTGGTGGGATCAGACAAGGGAGAGTGGTCGAGAGAAAGGCTGCTCTCGCTTCTCATCCGACAGACGGTGTAACAAATTATTAACGCGCGAGTCAACTGACAGGATCCACGAAACCTTTGTGATGCTCGCTCGCTCGGAGCCCACGCTGCTGCTGGCGACCGTCTTGACCTCTTGGTCTCTCAGCCCGAGCTTCCTTTTTTCCCGCCTTCTCGGGGCCAAGAGAATGAATAAATGTGCTGACGAGGAGAGAACCGCTGCACTCAAGAGGGATATGAAATGACCCGCAGCGTCCCTGTTTCGCCCTGAGCTCGCTGGCATGCGGACGTGGGTACGTTTGCGGGAAACGTGAAGCGCATGCAACCAACAAAGTGTGGGCAGTATGCGCCGAAATGCACCCACGTTTTGGCGAATACCCAAAGTGTGAGAGGTTCCTCTTGCGGTACCCTATGGCGCTCGGATGACAGCGAGTTGGCTCGACAAGAGAATTCGCAAACGAAAAGAAGAAGAGAAAAAAAAGACCGTGCCGCGGCTCGGCGACACACGCTTTCTGGCCCGTTTTTCGCCTCTGCAAATCAGAGATGGGAAATGAAATCACAAGCATAAACGAGACGGGTGTGAGGCGCAAGTCGACCGCTCGTCGACTTGTTCCGCGTGTGTACTGTGGAATCCGACCGCAAGCACGTTTCTTCCTTTGATTGTGCGTTAAAATCGTTGTTCATGCGTACCCAAGTGCAACTACTGCGTATCTGCAGATGTCCAGTCCTCAGGGGTACCGCGTTGCAGCTCCGTGGTTGCGAGACTTGACCGAGGGCGCAGGACCTTGCGAGTGGATCCATCGCTTTCGAAGTTTTCTCGCACTTTGCACGCCGTTCGCATATCAGTTCTATCACAATCGGGCTTTATCCACATCACATGGTAACGCATTAGCGCATGCTACGTCGCTGCATTCAAACAGTGATACGGTTTTACTTCTCTGAAAAACCGCGCATCAACTGTTGAACAAGCGCGAAATTCCGCGACGAACAAAGAATGAAGAGACCGGGGAAGCAAAGCCAAAGCACAAAGGGGTGCCGCAAGGCGTCGTCTCCCCGATCCAGCGCAAGTGAACGAAAAGAGGGCTGGGCAAGCGACCAAGAATTCCTGAACGGACTGTTCAACTCTCATCTGAAATCACACGCTTTTTCTCCGAGTGCAAGGACCAAAAATGCGAGATTCACCAAACAAATATTAGCTATTTTATCTGATCAAAATATCAGATCCTGGTGTATAGCTCCGAGCTAGGTTCAGGCGTTGGTTCTGACGTTGGCGCTGATGTCGGTTCTGGTGTTGGGGCTGGTGTTGGGGCTGGGGTAGGTGCTTGGGTCGGTGCTGCAGTGATTGGCGCAGCTGCTCCTGGGTTAGGAATGCATTGCCCGTCTTGCCAAATGCACACTTTGTTTGGAAGAGTTCTCTCGCATGTTGGTTGCTGACGGAAAATTTTGCACACTGATGCTGTTGGAGCTGGCGTAGGAGCTGGAGTGGGGGCCTTCGTTTGTCCAGGAATCCAAGGGCCGACTGGGATTCCCATACTTGGGTCGCTCAAGGCATCGTCGGGAAGAACAATATTCTTATTGTTCTTCAGGTCCCAGAGCAAAGTGCGGATGTCAATGCCACCATTCTCGCAGACTACGTCGAGACCGCCACAGTTGTGCAGCGCCACAACATGGTTATCGGACGCTGCAATCACCGGCGAGCCGGAAGACCCGCCTTGAGTGTCCGCGGTGTAGCCGAGGCTGTACTCGCCACACGGGATGGAGACGCCGACCTTGTTCACGCGAGTGGCATTTCCAGTATCATCAACTGCAGCGATGCGTTTCGCCCACGCATTTGGATGCTGCGGTACGTAAATTTGCTCATTCAGGACCGCTCCTGAGACGCGGAGCTGTAAGTGCCCGAAGACAGACAGATCAGCGGTCGTGTTGAGTTTCAAAAGGGCATAGTCAAACCCGGCATCGACTGCGAGGAGCTCAGCCGACGTCGCAACAATCTTCCCAGCACAACCTCCCCAGAGTTGGCACTCGACGCTGCAATCGTCACTTTCAGCAAGGAACTCATAATCGGTGCTGGCCGCTTGGTCGCTCGAGTTGATACAGTGCTCGTTCGTCAGGAAGTGGCCCTCACTACCAACGAGCCAGCCAGTGCATGCCTGTCTGCCGTTGGTCATCAAACGCGCAACGGCTTGCGACTTTTGATACGCCTGAGGGACGCTAGCGTCGTTGATGAAGCATTTCGCTGGCCGCGTGTCGTCAGTGCCGCATACAGTCGAGGAAGATGCAGAAGTAGAGCTTCGCGTGATCTTGTCGATGGTGAACCCGAAGTCTCCGATCACATTCGCGTCCGCGCTTGGCTGGAACTCCACAATCGCTTGATCGCCTTGGATGCGCGACGAGAAGAAGCCACCACGGGCGCCGAGTTCACCTCGTCCCAGACCGGTGTACTCAAACGTACTTTTTCCCTCGACATCGCGGACGATGACTTTGTCGCCTTCGGCCAGGTTGAACTTGGCAAAGTGCACCGTCAAAAAAGTCGCGTCAGCCACAGAGATTAGATTCTGGGTCGCGACGCGCGCTGTCGCGTTCAGGACGAGCGAATACGCTTGTTCGTCGGCAATGATCGCCGGCGTTCGGTTCGCGTCGGCAGCGGTCGTAGACGTCGCGGCTGCGATCAGCGCGAGGCATTTTAAGAGCGACACGATCGAGGTCATCGTTAGGTCCCAAATGAGTGTTGGCGGAACCAACGAAAATGCCGAAATGGGAGCAAGCCGACGGCACTCGCATCAAGAGTAGGCTTTGGAGCCTTCGATTGCAGAAATGGCGTGCAACCGTTCTACCACGCTGCTGAAAGCTGACACTTTGCGCAACCGTCAGCAACATGGAGCTGTGGGTTCCAGTCGTTGAATGCGAATCGAACGTCCATTTTGGCAAAACCTGTCAGTTGCATCGCACCACAAGCAGTACTCAGATTTCGATTGCACCTGGTATTGAAACTAGCGCAAACTTTCGTGCCGTTTTTTCATCTGAGCTGGCATGTTGTAGAAGTCAGTTCGCTGGCCGTTCTTTGCACTGATTTAAGGATCACCTCCTTGACAGGCTCCGTGATGGGGACGGATCCATCTGGTGCTGTGTCGTGATGGGCGAAGGACCGAGTTCTGATTACAAGACCGACAGCTGGCGCGACTGCCGTCGTGGCGCGAAGATCTGCTTCTTGTCGGATCTTAAATTGTCACGAATGTCGCACCTGAGCACCCAAGTGTGCGGATACCGATCTTTATGGTCTCGATGCGCACTCTTTGACAGAAATTCTCGAGCCATGAACTCGATACGCATCTTTTTGTATGAGCAGCGGTTTCCAGTTGCAGACGAAAACAGAATGCCAATAAACCCGCTTATGAATCGCCTACTGGAGTGCTGGGTGTGCAGCAAACGTCTCCTGCAACTTTCGTTCATTCATTGTAACGCTTTAGATCGTCAAGTGCCTCCATGGTTCACCACTCTCGACTACTGCTGCCACATCAGTACTTGGGTAAGCTCTTGATAACCAACTTGCTAGAGTGAACGAACACTCTTGGTTTTCACCTGTGGTGTTCATTTTGAGATAGCTGCAACAAGTTTTGCGTATGATTCGAAGATCTGCTTGCCTTTGAACTGTACACGAATCCGAATTTGAGACTCAGCGCGTGAGTCAGTCCATCTACCCAGGCGTATTGAGTGTAATACACAGTGGGTTCTTGCCGTTCCCAGCGATCGATCGTCCACCGTGTCATGTAAACATGCTCAAAGGCTTCACCCGGATTTGAGAATGATGCTCTGATTCTACCCTGATGGTGTGATGGGAAATCCATCCTTCATGCAGCAAACGGTGCGAGTCAGATTGCAAGGAAAGCATTCGGATATGAAATGATCGACATGAGTCTGAGAGCGTGCGAACGCTACAGATGATTCATTTCGGTATCGCTCCATTCAACAATCTTCCCTCTACCGATCACAACCATGCCGCCCGTCTCGACTCTCCTCAAGTGCGTCGCGGCGCTCGCGCTCGCATCGGCTGGCGCGGCCCAGGCTGCTAAGCCCACACCCCTCGTGATCGCCGACTCGCAAGCCTACTCGCTTGTCGTGAACGCGACGTCGCGGACGCCCACATCGAACACGATCGCAGCCCAAGGCGCGACCTTCGTGACTGTCCACTTTGCCTCGTTCAACCTCGCGGCCGGAGACAAGGTCGTCGTGCGTGACGTCGAAGGGTCCACCAAATACGAGTACACGGGTCTGGGTCGAGCGAATCTCGGCAACTCGGCCTCGGGGTTCTACTCGTCGACGATTCCGGGTGATCAGGTGGTTGTGGAGTTTCAACCGAACTCCGAGAACGTCACGGGCGCCTACGGCTTCAACATTGACAAGATCACCCGTAGCACCACCACGGGATCGGCGTCGACCGTCTGCGGCACGGATCAAAGCCGCCCCGCAAAATGCTACGCCAACGACACAGCTCTCCCAAGCGCGTACGGAAAAGCGCAGGCGGTGGCTCGATTGTTCATTGTCGGAGGTGAGGCGTGCTCGGGCTGGCTGGTCGGAAGCCAAGGCCACCTGCTTACGAACGCGCACTGCATCAGCACGGCTGATGACGCAGCTCAGACGGACTATGAGCTTGGTGCTGAGAGCAGCTCTTGTGAAGAAGAGTGCCAGCTGCGAGACGGTTGCAAGGGCACTATCGTGGCGACTTCGGCGCAATTGGTCGCAGTGGACAAGAACGTCGACTACGCTCTCGTGAAGCTTGATACGACCGCGGATCTCTCCGGCTATGGTCATTTGACCCTGCGAGTGTCGGGACCTGTCCTAAACGAGCAAATCTACATTCCTCAGCACCCATCCGGCTGGGCGAAGCGTATCGCTGCTGTCGATGACGACGGTAATACGACAGTGGTCAATAAAGCTGGAGAACCCCTTGGATGCGGCACGTTCCACGTTGGGTACACGGCCGATACCCGAGGTGGGTCGTCGGGGTCGCCAGTTCTGGCTGCCTCGGACAACAACGTCATCGCGCTCCACGCTTGTGGAGGCCTTAACGAAGTCTGTATGAACAGTGGCATCGACATTCGCACAGTCATCTGGGACCTCAAGAACAAGGGCATTACACTGCCGGAGGATGCGCTCACGGACCCAACCGCCACGATCCCACCTGGCGTCTGGACCCCCGACTTCTCAGCGACGCCAGCACCTACCGCTGCGCCTGCTCCCGCCGTGCCTTCGACGCTCTGCCGAGTCTTCCGTCAGGCTTCGACCTGTGCGATCTCAGGGACGGTGTGTGCGTGGGTGAACGGCGCGTGTATCCCAAACCCAGTTACCGCGACTCCGACGCCATCGCCAACGTCAAATGCTGGTCAAGAGTAAGCAAGAGGAAGGAAACTTTGTGTTTTGTAATCGTCCTGCCCTAAGTAATGCAAGATTAGTAAAATTACAGAAAAACTTGTGAAGGTTTGGAGTACCGGATGGCTTTCTTTTGGTGGTATAATTTCTGCCAGATAACGTTTTAGGTCGAAGTTTTCGTAATTTGTGCAGACCCAGCCCGAAAATTGTACAGGTTTCCCCCTCACCACTTAATGGTCAAATTCTAGTACCCTACAGAAAACGATCATATATATTGTTTCAATTTAGCAAGGAACTGTGTTCACAATATGTGGAGCGTGCCACATGCACGTCGCAGTGCGCTTAGCATATTCAAAACGCTTAAAATGCTCGTCGTCGCTGTCTAAGAGCTGCTGCTTCTGTTCGACAAACCACCAAATAAAATGGGTGCGTGAGCATCAGACTATGCTCGTTACAGTCATTGATGAGTGGAGTGTGATTGCGGACGAGTTGGGTTTGCTATTTCAATGCTTCGCCTCAATATGATCTTCCCTGTACTCTGAAGGTTGCCATGAAATGAAATGAACGCAAGTAAATTTGATTGCAAAATGTCCTAGTAGTCTGCCAACATCCACTCTCGTATCGACGCAAGGTGCAACCACATAGAGTATTTATTTAGGGGTCTGAGACGATTCGTCTTTGGCGATGTGTACGTCGTAGCAAGACTTCCATCTGATTTCACACCGGTTCTGGGCCAGAATCGCAACGTTCACCGTAGAGATGTTTCAAGATAATTATCCGTTTGATCGGACACTGCATTGCTGAATGCATGCCTACCACCTGCTCGCCAGTTATGCAAGACTGTCGAGGAGTTTATCCGAGACACACAAGGATAAGGTCTTTGAACCACAAAATCTCCTCTTGACATCGCATGAATGGACTATCTTCCCTCTACCGATCACAACCATGCCGCCCGTCTCGACTCTCCTCAAGTGCGTCGCGGCGCTCGCGCTCGCATCGGCTGGCGCGGCCCAGGCTGCTAAGCCCACACCCCTCGTGATCGCCGACTCACAAGCCTACTCGCTTGTCGTGAACGCGACGTCGCGGACGCCCACATCGAACACGATCGCAGCTACCGCGATCCCAACGCCACCGGGAATGAGTAGACAAGGAAGGCACTGGGACTAGTAGTTTTTCGGTCGAATGGCTCTGAAGTGTTAGAACACGAAAGCGCCATATCTGAGAAAATTGCACTTTGGTCTCCATTGTATAATCAATACAAAAAGCAACTACTGTTCTGCCACTGCAAATAATCGGACAGATTCGTCGTCACTGGCCGTGAGCAGTCCCAAAGGCGCGGCATTCGGCGTTGCGCCTGGCACGAACGCCATATCGAGCACCATGTCGGTGTGACCCGCCAGGATCTTGATCTGCTGGCCGCTTCGCGCGTCCCACACGTAGACCAGGCCCTCCACTGTGCACGAGTACACGATCGGCAGCGTCGGGTGCCACATGAGCTTGATCACGCCAGCCGGATGCTGGCACACGTGACGGCACTACATTGGATGCAAATCACAAACGCACCGTTCAGTGGCTCAGTCTGGTACATGGAATAAAAATGAATTGAGACAGAGCAAAAGATGTAATGTACCTGGTAGGTCGAGAGGTCCCAAATGCGCACGAATCCGCCGAGGCAACCCGTCGCGGCCCATTGCATTGTGTTGCAAAAGCCGGCGCTGAGGAAACAGATATCGCAATATAAAGTACAGCAGCATCAGGGCAACTGGTCGATGAGCAGAGCATGTTGATAACTTACCATTCGACCGAGTTTTCCGTCGCTTGGTCCTGGAATTGTTCCTGCACAGTACCCGCCGTGGCTTCATTGCGGTCGTGCGAGAAGGTGGCGAGAACGCGCTTCGCCTGGATCTGAATCAGCTTCGCCGAACCATCTTGCGAGCCCGAGATCATCAGAGGTTGCTACATAGTCACGCCAGAAACAATCACTTGTAAGCGCACGAATAGCCGTTCCGGGTCGAGTTTTCATCAGGATAAGATGCATACCGATGGATGGCAAATCAGGTTCGTCACTGGGCCTTCATGGAAATCGTGTCTGTCAATAAGAACAGCAGAGTTAGAGGATTGCGGGACCACGAAGAGAAAATCGCACGGAAGAACGACGTACCCACGGAAGACGTGCGCGCACTCGCCGCTCTTTGGGTTCCACAAACGCACCGTGCCGTCAGAACTACCCGTGACAATCATCTATAAAGCCACAGCGCACACCAATAGCCATAAGATAGTTGCATGCCACGAATCCACTCGTTTTCTGTCAACGCACCTTGCCCGATCCTGTGAACGATCCGCACGTGACGCTGTCTTCGTGGCCAGCGAACACATGCATGCACTCGCCCGTGGTCGCGAGCCACATCCACATCGTGCCGTCGCCCGAGCCCGCCAGGATGATGTTGCCCTTCTTGTGCCACGTCACCCATTCGACTTCTTGCGACGGTCCCTCGAGCGATTGCACGAGCTTGCCCGTGGCGACTTCCCAGATCTTGACCACGCCGTCGTAGCCACCCGTCGCAGCGTACTTGCCGTCAAAGCTGAAGTCGACCGAGACGACCGAGTCCGTGTGGCCCGTGAGTGTGTGCAGCACGGCGCCGTCTTCGCGGTTCCAGATCACGCCGACGTCGTCGCCGCCGCCAGAGACCACGATGCGCGAGTCCACGGGGTTCACACTGATCGAGTACACCGGCCCCGAGTGCTTTTGGAAAACCTGTCGTGGAGTGCCATCGAGAGAAAAGAGGTGTAAGTCGTCCCCTACGAGGCTGCCAGTGTTTCGCCAGCGCTGTCGCTTACCATCTCGGCGTCGTCGCGGACATCAGCATCCTCGGCCGAGATCTTACCCTCGTCGTCGTCCACATCCTCCATGTCGTCCTCATCGTCGTCTAGGCAGCATGCCATCCGTACACAGTGTCAGTCACAGGCAATGAATGCACAAGCAAAGTGAACCCACTGCGCAGAAAGATGCTGCTGCCTTCGACCACGCAGTGCGCACTGCCCCGCTCGACGCGCAAACGTACCGACAGGCGCCTCGCCGATATCGAACTCCTGCACGGCGTCGTCGGCCGTGATGAGTTCGATCTCCGTCTCGTTGTCGTCGTGCGCGTCCGCCATGTGCGCGTCCATTTCTCCTGTTCCTTGGCTGCTTGTCAAATGCTGCCATCGATGGCGGCGCAGAGCGGATACCCGACTAAGTTCGATTCCGTTCAGCCCAATCAATTGCTGCCACTTCGAGTCGCGTTGTGCACCTATTCCTCGTTTTAGCAACACTATCATTACTGACACTGAAGCATAAAGCGTTGTGAGGCTATTTCATAGAAGTGTCATTTAGTCAGTAAAACAAAGGTCAATAGGGTACGCTTAGTCGTGTGTAACCGAGGTACATCGTAACCCCAGCGTCTCTGAATAGAGTGCGTTGTTCCCCCCTTCCCCATAGTAATAAGCAGTGTCGGATTGAGCCAAGATGCGCTTCAGCGTGACGACGATGACGGCTGTGCTCGCGTGCCTCGGCATGGCCACGGCCTACGTCGGCGTGCTCTACACGCTGCCGCGCTCCATCCGCCGCCTGCCGCGCGACCACCCCACGCACGTACGTAGCGCCGCCGAAACTTCCTCTATAGTGGCAGCCGCTGCAGAATGCAAAAAGTGCACGTGGCATTGCCCTGACGAACGACGCATTGATTGCAATGCAATGGAAAGCCACGCGGCGCAAGAAAGAGAGAGGAAGTGTGTGCGTGTATCGGTTCATGCGTCTGACGTCGATTGGATGCATGTGTGTGTGCGTGTGCAGATTCTGGCGCGGTTCCTGTTGATCTGTATTTTCTGCGCGTTGTGTCCGTTTGTGCTCGCTGTCTTCTACGACCATGTACGTGCTATTCATTGCGCGCGCGCACGCAAGACACGCTGTTCATTCAGCGCAGTGATGACGCTGATGTGCCTGTTTACGCGAATGGTCCGTGTGCGCATGAGTTGCGTTGCAGGATGAGAGCCGCATCTCGTTTGCCGCGTGGCTGGGAATCCGATACGAAGGGCTGCTGCCGGCCGTCGTGCTGCCGCTGCTAATCACGGCGATGCTCTTCTTGGGGTCGCTGCTCGCGAACGCGCTGCGACTGCTGAACGTGTCGAAGCAGTTCCACTCGAACGGACTCTGGTTTGCGGTAAAGAACTCGGCGCTCTATTACTCGGTCACGCGCGACCAGTTGCCGTCGCTGCGCAATTACATCCTGGTGCGTGTGATGGGGCAAAGCACAATGCGATCTCTATACATGTGATGCATCTGACAAGTGGCATTGCCGATCGTGTCCGTCAGGGTCCATTGACGGAAGAGTTTGTGTTTCGGAGCTGCATGATCCCGTTGCTCGTGTGCGCCGATTTCTCCGTCAAGCAGATCGTGTGGGGCAGTCCACTGACCTTTGGCGTTGGTAGGTTCTCTTCGCTAGTTCACTTGGCTGCGCTGTAGCTGTTGCTGACGAGGTGCCGCCTGAATGCTGTTACGTGTAATGAATGTGCAGCGCATCTGCATCATTTTATGGAGCACTTGCGCAACGGCCGATCGCCCAAGGACGCCGGGGTGATCGTGCTTTTCCAGCTGTTTTACACGTCGCTCTTTGGCGCCTACGCGAGTTTCATGTACCTGCGAACTGGTAAGTGGCAAGGCCATTGCGACCACTTGTTTGAGTTTTCGACCCTTGGGGTCTCTGCTATTGTGCTGATGCTCTCGCTGTAGGTCACTTTGTGTCGATCTTCGTCGTGCACGTGTTCTGCAACATCATGGGCTTTCCAGATATCTCGTTCTTCAACCCGGAAAACTCGTTGCACCCATTCCGAATAAGTGCGTGGTCTTGCTGCCTACCATTGTGATTTTACAAACGGAGGTAGCTGATCGCGTGTGTGTCTCATTTTTTTCTCGACTCGTGCCAGTGATTCTCGGCGCATACTTTGTCGGCATCTACGGCTTCACGCGAGTGCTTGGCCCATGGACAGATCCGGCCATTTACTCTTCGGAACTCTGGAACGCCACGACATCGTTTCGAGAACCGGAGTTCGAGTTTGGTGGCTACTGACGCTTCGAAGTAAAGAAAAAAAGTATAGGAGCACCCCAAACGGAAGACGCATTGAAAAAGCTGCCATCTTTTCGTCCGATCAGTAGCAGCACCTGTGAGGGAAAAGAACACAATAGAGCATTCTGCATATCATGCGAGTACACACATACTCACCCGTTCTGGGATTCAGGAAACAGTCGTCGCTTTTTGCATTACTCGCCACAGAATCTATCATTCGTGCTTTATAGCCTCGGACAATCATCTGCCAACGTCTCACTTTGCAGATTTGCGTGCATTCGAACGTGATCCAAAGCGACCGTACGGGTTCTTTTGGGCGTTTATGTCCTCCCCAGACGACACCCCACCACCGCCTGTATCCGCACCGCTGAGACCCTCCGCGGTGGCACCTTGCGTTGCTACTTTGGGCTTCTCCTCGCTCAAGCCACTCTCATCCTCAGCTGCGCGTTTCCTTTCCAGCTCTTGCACACGAAACTGCATTCCACAAGGACAAGATAAAAACCGTGAGCATTTCAGTCATGGCCGATGTTAACATGAGCAATCTGGATGTTTCGCGTACCTTGCTCTCATTAAGCTCTCTCTGAAGCGCTGCCATCTGGGAGCGCAGTGCCGTGTGGTCGCTTGTGAGTTGGTCAACTAACTTGTCCTTGTTACGCAGTCGTGCTCTCAAGTTCTGTTGCCGCATCAAGAAAAGTCAGCTCTCAAAAAAATCCAACGATACATTTTCCAAACCAACTAACCTTGTTTGCAAGACGCAGCTCCGCGGCTAAGCGACCTTCCCCGACTGAAAAGCCGTTGTTTGCACCAAGCCCCAGCATTTGGTGTTGGCTTAAAAGCCACGATTTTTGCAGCGCTGTGTGCGCTTCCAGAGCTCGTCGCAATAAATTTGACTGTTGGTCAAACATGTGCTGCATTTCACTGACCGAGGGAGACAAAAAGAAATCCCGTCCATCGACATCGTCCAAGTCGCTTTCTTTTACGCCGCCAAACTGCAACCGCTTGTTCTCATGATCTTGTCTCGATAACTCACCCAGCGCCACCATAATGTCTGTCCCTTCCGATAAAGTCAACCCCAGGAAAGAAGGCACTGCATGGGATGCCTCACCATTCGGTAAACCAGACGTGTGGGCTGCGTCGGCTGTACTTCTTGGCCACGCTTTCGCCCTTCCAGTTGAGGTGGAAGGGCCATCTCTTGTAGCCGCGGCGTCGTCCATCTCCTGCCCATGTCTGCCAACAGGCTCATCCAATTCGGCATCAAGCACGTCGACGCTCGCATACAACGGAGCAGCCGTCACATACGCTGTCCACTCCTCCAATGTCCTCGCTTCCATCTGTGGATAAATTTCGTCATCCGGAACTCCACACTCCTGACGCCACCGAATGGGCCATTTCCGCTTAAAGCTCCACGGCCCAGTGTCTTTTTGCTCTTTCTGCTTGCGGCTCTCCAACTTGCTCCGCTTCACCTTGTTTTCGATTGCGTAGATCTTGTGCTTATGGATTTGCATTTGCTCGGTGCAGATTAGTCTCACAGTTTTTGCCGCTTCTCGCAACGGCTGGGAGCGCTTGCCAATGATTGCGAGTGCATTCTTCACAAGTTGTCGCACATCGTCGGCGAAACTGGACGACTCTTCATACTCAAGGCGTCTGATCTTTGCGAGAATCTTAAACAAATCCATGTCCCGCCGGCCGTTCGCGCTCCCGTCTGCATCCGTCAGGCCGGATAGCAATGGTCCACAGAAGGGCATCCCTTGGCGATTCGTCGCCATGGTGGACCATAATTTCTCGAGCATTTTTCCGAGCTGCACTTTTGCCGGTGCATTGTGGCTGCAATTGGGACAAATAAACGTCTTCAACTTCTTGGAAAATAGACTTGTTGTTGGGAGCTGCATGACAAAAAGGAAGTGCACAATGACACAAATGAGTGGTGGGCATCACAGATATCACACTAAAGCAGGTTACGCAGCGTGCTTACCGGAGGGAAATGGTCGCTAGAAACAGCAAGTGGGCACTGAGTGCACTTCCATAGCAGATTCTTCGTAATAGGCTTCCGTGGAGAAATTCCTTTCCCCTTGCCGGAAAATCCATCGATATCAAGCAAACTCTCGCGTTCGCCACTCAATACACATGCGTGGCGAGGGCAGAACCAGGTTGCATCGTCATCTTTTGGGAACGGGTATGCGCCCAAGCAAAACTGATGGTACACTTTCGTGCAGCCGGCGAATTCGCAGACAATCAGTTCGCCTCCGTATCCACATATCAAACAGCGCTCTTCGGACTCCACATCTGAATTTCCTTCTGTTCCATCAGCGCTTCCGGCGCCTGGTTGAGATCCATGGGATAAAGTCTCGACCGTGGGCGGCCTTTTCGAGGACGATGCAG
Organism: Globisporangium solare; assembly: GCA_023335675.1. Lineage (NCBI taxonomy): Eukaryota > Oomycota > Peronosporomycetes > Pythiales > Pythiaceae > Globisporangium > Globisporangium solare. The sequence goes on along the minus strand of JAADVP010000198.1, from coordinate 16,438 downwards.
GTTGGCTTGCAGATTTTGATGCAGTATCCCGTGTCGGCGACACCTCTGGTATGCTTTTGGACGGAGAACTTTCAGCCGACGAATCCCCTGCTGATCGCAGCGAGCGAGATTTCTTTGCAGACTGACGTGAACCATCAGAAGGTGGTTCTGCGGTTGACTGTAGTCGGCGCTTGAGGGACCCTTCGCGGACTTTTTGCTTTTCCTTTTTTATCTTTTTCACTGGCGGCGTCGCTGAGCTCCCTGGAGATAAGGCAGAGCCATTCGCCGAGGTCGTATTATCGTCGTCTTGCTCTGCATCGCTCTGCTTTATTGATGTTGGCAGCTTGGATGGATCTTTGACGCACTCAGGGCAAAACCAATCTCCGGGTGGGACTTTCACTAACGGTGGATCTAAACAATTCATGTGGAACTCGCGCCTGCAATCAAGTCCATCGCACAAGATCAAGTTGGAGTAGTGATCATCGACACGGTTGCAAATTTCGCAGGGCAAATCGGCAGGTTCATCTCTTCTCTCCATGCTGCACAAAGTCACATCCAACGTTTAGCACTATGAGCAGATCCCCCTCTCCTATATCTCCAATGACCGGACGTACATTCGGTCATAAAAGTGGACGCCAGCGCCCTCCGTGCCGTCCAAGATTAACTTGGCTTCGTCCAGTGCTTGCTGCATTAACTGGGCATTGTATTTTTTCACGCTCTTGAGCGCACTCACATCCTCTGAGAAAGGTAAAATACCGCTCTTGGGCAACCATCCGCTACCATGAGGGAACGAAAGCATGGCATGTCAGCACAGCGAGTTGAATCGGAAGAAAGTAGCAGCAGAGAATACAATGCAGGAGCGCTACGTACAAGTTCCTCGTGCCAAAGAAATAGACGCACACGTGGCCCTTCTTGAGCCGAAACTTGGACATCTTGGCATACTCGCCAGGCTCGCTGTACTGTGAAATCCATGCCAACATTCAGGCAACGAAAAAACACACTTGTCAGCATCGGCTTACGATGAAGGGCAGAAAGAAGCAACGCAGCACACCCGCGCTGGCCACGGAGGGTAGCTGCCGACGCGCGCGAGCACGAGTCCCGCGTTCTGGTTCAGAATCTCACGAAGTGATTCGCTTCCGGCAAAGGTTTCTACGTAACAGGGCGGGCAATTCAGCAAGCAGAACGCGGTGTCTATTTTTTTCGATACAATTCGGCGCTCTTACCATAGTACTCTTCCTTCAGCTGCTCCAGTCCTTCCACATCCATGGTGCCGCGAAAATGTAAACAACGATAGAAGAAAAATGTGGGCGCCGCTCGCTTGAGACCCCCTAAACTTCACGTGAACAATCGCAGCAATCTACACACAACACGGACGCGCACGACAAAGCCAATCGACTGAACGACATCAGCATGCACCCCATTCAGCGTCGCGTTCTGCGCTCCCCGCCCGATGCGCCAAAAAACGACAACGCCGTCAAAACGGACGAGCGCCTCTGCTCACCAGTCCGATCCGACAGCGTTGCCCTCTCCTGAGCGTCGGGACGGACTCCGCAAAGCGCCTCAACACGCACCTACGCGTAGAGACGACACGCAGGCGCTGCTTCTGCTGCCACAGTCTGGGGCCTCGGAACAGAACGAATGTGGGGCCACGCGTCCGCTGCCGCGTGCTTGCTTCCCTCACCCCCACGGTTGTTTTTTGCCCTTTGCTTCGTTACGCGCGCGCTTTTTGCGGACGTGCCGTTCAACCTACCGAACGGCATACTCGGGGGTTGGGCGGTATGCTAGTCGAGGGGATACGGTATGCAAAAGCACAGGCTTTCGTGGAAGTGCACTGCTGAAACGCCTGCACCTTGTTGTCGTTAATTTGAAGCCGATACTTTACAAATTAGAGCGCAATTCTTGGGTATCAAATGAATGAAAAACACAAGCAAGCAAAGCGAGACGAAATGCGAAAATGAAAAAAAGTAACGATTTTGTTTTCTACCTACCGCCTACAGCAAAAAGAGACACATGTCGGCTTGGTCTGGGAGGGGGGTTTTCCACTATACAACGCAGCGCTTACGCTTCATACATTCTGCACGACACACACACATAAATCTCACGTCAGCCAAATTGTGTCTCTACCCAACAGCATCACAGCAACGTACACTTCGTTTTGGAAACTCGAGCCGCTTGCTGCAGCGTCCGCGTGCGACTGGTACTTGAGCGTCTCGTTCTTGCCAAAGTCCACGAGCGCCTGGCGGAAGCCGCGGCCGATGGCGCGCTGGCGGTCCTCGGCGTCTGCTGTTGCGCTCCAAATCGCGATACGGTCCTGCGCCTTGCGCACGCTGACCACGGCACCGCAAATGTCGTCCTCGTCTTGCAACGTCTCGCCGATGAGCGACAGCATCTGCACACAGCGCGACAGGCAGTGTCAGTAGCTTGACTAGGCAAACTCGTGCCAAAGCTGACACAGACGCACCACGTGGAGCCAGCATTCGTCTAATCTAGCCTTGCGCGAGCGCGCGTTCGTGAAAATCCACTTGCCGCCCTTGGCGTTGATCGGGTCTTCCCACATTGGGCGGATGCCTTCCTTGAACAAGTGGTAGTTGCTGCCAATCGCGAGCTTCGTTGGTGACAGCACGTTGTTGTACAAGCTGAGCACAACAAGAGAGAGAGAGAGAGAGGTGCACACGCAATGAGTCTCAAGCGAATGAAATGCACTGGAGAACAAACACGGTCGTTGCCACCTACCACCAAAAGTCTTCGACCGTGCTGAACGTGTACACGTTCTTGAGGTTTTCTTCCCACGACTCGGTCGAGTGGCGCTTCTTCGGGTTGTCATACCACAGCACCCATCGGTTCTGAAGCGGATGCTGCACAATCACAACCGGCAGGCATCGCACAAATGTGTCAATCAGCCAATTGCTCAAGCACACACTGTTTTTTCTCCACCGCGCATATGCAATGCTGCAATGCATCATTCCATCGCATTTGCGCAACTATCCGACCTCTCCTTCCGTACCTTGGTGGCGGCGTCTTCGACCGCAGGCGGGATAGTCGTGACAAGCTCCTGCTTGGCGACTTCTTCGGTCTGCTGCACTGGCTGCTGCGGGTCCTGCGTGGCTGGTTCGGAGCTCATGGTGGGCTGCTGTGCTGGCGTCTGGTGAGGGCAATAGGGGGGAGGGAGGGGCGGGGCTCGCTGGGGGCTGCAGACGTCGCTGCTGCGTGTGCGTCGGGCGGAATGCGGTCGCGTTCTGGTTGATGGACATACACTTGGTTGGTCTTGGTCTGGTCTCCCTCAACGCGCAACCCGTTCTCCCCCTGAAGCAGCAACGGTTGCAAGCAAAACGACCGTCACTCTGCGTATTCGGTCGGTCGGTCGAAAACGAGGCCACAAAGCATACAATCCGAAGAGAAAAGGAAAGCACTTAACTGGTCGGTCGGTGTCCGGTTTTGATACGGGTGGTGTAAACAGGAGATACCTGCTACTAATGCCCGTAACACAATCTTTTTATTAGCTATATACGATGCTTTAGTTTTATAGATGCATATATATGCATCGTGACATCTTGTGTATCAGCAAACTATCCAGGCATCACACACCGCGCATAGCAGTTCGCCGTTTCCCAAGCGAAAAATGCGGAAAGGTCACTTTGAGCTTCTCATGGCTCCATGCGCGCGGTGACAGCGTGAAGGAAGCAGGCGCGCTGCAAACAGGCCTCCAAGGCCACAGACACACAGAGAGACACACAGGGAAAGGTGCCACAGGGAGCGATGGCGACGACCTACGAGGAGAAGTACCTGTCGCTGCGCGACGAGAACACGGCGCTCAAGAAGAAGAAGAATGAGCAGGAGGCGACCATCAAGCGGTATGAGCGCATGCATCTGCACAGCAGTGAGCTGCTGCTGCTGCTCTAACTTGTTGACACACACACTCGCGATCGTCGCGCTCATTTCGAACGGGTCGTGTGTATTCTGTGCATCCAACCAGGATGTACACAAAGCTCGCGATCATTGAGGAAGCACTGAAAAAGAAGCACCTTGCGGAGGAAAACGACAACCAAGAGGACCCAGGTGCGCACGACTTATTGCCCTTGTATTCAACCAACAGGCGTTGCTCAATTTTAGCATGTATGTGTCGGTCTGTCTGTCTCTCCTATTGGTCGTAGACACAGGAGGGAGAGCAGGGATTTCCGTGAAGCGCGATGTGGAGACCGAAAAGTTCACCACTGCGCTGAAACAGGAGAATCTGGTGCTGCGCAAGAAAGCACAGTCGCTGCAGGAAAAGAACCGCGCACTGGAGGAAAAGTTGCGTCTAGTGAAGCTCAAACCACATTCGCTACGGCCAGCAGCAGCGTTGACGCCAACTCATTCAGCAGCGGCAACCGAGACTTCAAAAGTCAAACGAGGTTCGAGCCAGGGCACACCGAAAGCGCAGCACACTTTCCAGGGACTAACGCTCGACAAGCAGGCCAAAAATGCACGCAAGCTGCATCGCGAGACTTTCTCCAGCGAACTTGAACAAGCGCTCAAGAGTCGGTTGGCCGTCGCGGAAAAGCAGCTCGTCAAGCTACAACGCGAAAACGAGGCATTGCGATCCCAAGGCAACACGCGCGGGCACAGCAAGGCAGACAATAATGGCGGTACAGGGTCAAGCGATGACGACTTGGACGATGACCACGGGGAACTACGATCAAAAGCTTCGGGTATCGAGGTGGAACAGTTGAAGCGCGAGCTCCGTGACCGTCAAGCGCAATTGGCGATTCTGAATGCTCGATACGACAATCTGGAATCGAATGCAGCAGCAGAAAAAGAGATCCAGGAGAAAACGCTGGACCAAATGGAAACCATGAACCGTCAAGTGCATAAGCTTAGTACTCAACTACAAGACGCGACGATAGAGAAGGATCATCTCGAAGCCAGAGCAGCAAAGGCCAGCAAACTGGAAAAGGAACTGTTGCTGATCCGCGACCAAAATCGCCGACTGGAAGAAAGAATGACGACGCTGTGCGAGAGTCCTTTTATAAACGATGCGTTCCAGCGAAAAGAACGGATCGACAAACTATTTGACCTTGAAAAGTTAACCGAGCAGCAGAAGCTCTCGATCAATCACATGACGGACGAGAACCAGAAGCTCCAGGTCATCATCAAAGAGCTGCAAAGCAATCTCAAACTTATGAAGCAGGCAAAGGATTCAATTGAGCAAGAGATGGTGAAGGTCAAGCAGCTCCTGAATGAAGAGCGCAACGCGAGAAGTGCCGCAGTCGTCCGGGCTACAAACGAAATTGCTGCGTCGGCAACTCCAAGGGAGCCGATACATAGACCTCAACCTGTGAGCATTACTATTCCCACCGAAACCGAGAAACGCGATGCATGTTCTTCGCCACTGCGAGTAGAACAACCGCCTCCAACGGTCCCGCAATTGAGTAAGTAAGTAAACATTTTGCTGACCGTAGCCCAATATTGCACTAAAGCATCTTGACTGCGAACAGGTTCGTTCCAGTCGTGACTCGTCGTTATGAAAGCACATCACTGGAAGGACCGTTCTCGGAGAACGCAGAAAACGACCACAATGCCAAACACCTGCGCAACCGAGTTCACGTCTTGCAAATGGCTCACCCGAAAGCAATGCAGGAACTCGAGCGCTGTGAGGAAATGTTCCATGCTCAAACAAACATCAATCGAGAGCTTGCACTAGAGATCGAAGAACTCACCTCGAAAACCGTGTCTGCTTCATCGGTTTTGCAAAAACGAATCAAGGAGCTTGAGCTACTAGCTGAAGAACGACAACAGCAAATTCATCAGCTCGAGGCCCAAGTTCGCCAACTCAAGTATGCTCAACAGAGATTACTCCAGAAGTCGCGCGACTCAGATAGTGAGCTGAATATGGATGACTCGAGTGACGATGAGTCAAGTGATGTCGAGTCCATATCCGAGTCTTTGATCATGGCAGCAGGGGATCTGGAGCCAGGTGAACAGCTGCTGGAGCTTTTAATTATCAGCGGCACATTCGATCGAAATGTAGTAAGCGGGAACTATTCGACATTTATCTTGTGCGATTTCTACGACTTTGAGTCCCAAACAACACCGCTACTGATGGGAAATCGACCTGAGTACAGCTTTTCTTCGACGTTCAAAGTAACTGTCGACGGATTCTCTCTCAGGTATTTGGCATCGGAAACTTTAAATCTCGAAGTTCATCAAGCAGCTCGAGGCGACTTCAAGCTGATCGGTCGAGCGTTGATCCGCCTTTCCACGTTGCTACAATCAAGAGGTGTCCTGAAAGAGCACACTTTACCCGTGAAGTCGATTCACATGCACAATGACAGGCAGGTGATAGGCACGCTGAATTTTGCGCTTCGGCTTTCCTGCCCAGTCTCGGAAATATGGCGACTACACTTACGATTGTACCCTCAAGATATCCAACTGCTCTCGAGAAAAGGAATCCAGCTCGAGAATGTCCACTGCTGATTTCTACCTTGAAGCAGATGAAGAAGATGTGAAGAAGCACCAAGTGAATGAACTGCAGATTACAATATTTGGGTGCAAAAGCTTGCGCTCGTACGGACAGAAGAAAGGAAACTCGTTGTCTCGGATTCCATCTTCCTACGTCCACTACCAACTTCTTGGGTTCCCCGACGCATTTACGAACATCGCGCCTGGATCGGCAAATCCTGAGTACGATCTCGAATGCAGCCGACAGACGTTCGTGATGGAAATCGATGCTTGCTTGCTTCGGTTCTTCTCCAAGTTTCGCCTCTGGTTGACCGTTTTCGATGACCAGATAGAACTAGACGGCGACAGCAAGGACGACGGTATGATCGGTAGATGCGGCGTGTTGCTCTCGGAGCTTGCGAATGGTGAGAGTATACGAGGTTGGTTTCCACTGCATGATCGTGGTGATCATAGTGCTGGAGAAATCTCAGTGCTGATCCAGTGGAAGGATCCTTTCCAGGTTTTGCAATTCGTATCGTCGCGAAGAGCTCGCGGCGCAGTCGACCGCCCTGCGGACTTGCACATTCTTGATTTCGATCAGCAGCATGCAGTTATGAAGTTATTCTTACCTGATATGGATGGCCGTGTCAACTACAAGCACTTCTTGAATTATTGCCTACCGTCGGGATCATTGGAATTGATCACGGCCAAGATAAAAGAGCGGTTTGAGTATGCTATTGACACGCAGCAAATCAGTTCAGTGGAAGAGGCATTCAAGGGATCGAGAGATGCGAGTCGAGAAAGTGGATGCATCCCAATTGCAGGATTTGCACTCGTGATGGAAAAGTACGGAATCTTTTTATCCAACACTGAAATGGACGTTTTGAAAGAATCATTTGGGCCAATTCGAGGAAAGCGAGCAAATTCAGAGAGCTCAAGTCGAACCTATGTGGTTCTTCACTTTATTTTACAGCACATCAACCCGAGAGTGAGTTGCTCGAGCCGTCTTCTGATGCACAAACTGCGCCGTATTGTCCGTGGATTTCTTCAGCAGCAACAGAAGAAAAGCAAGCCGAGTGAGCTTCTCTCGCCTGCTCACGTATTTGAGCAATTTGATTCCAACTTATCTGGGCAAGTGAGCCGCGCAGAGTTCAAACGGTGCCTGCTAGTGTTTGGATTCGAGCTGGTCGATGTCGAGAAAGAATATGCCGCACTTGTTGCGGTCCCCCATGTGAAACAAGAACACCTAGAAGACAATGAAAAGGATGAGAAAGAACCGGCAAAGGCGAGAGAGCTGGACTTGGATGCTGAAATCCTAGTCGACACTACGTGTGCCCCAAGCCGAATGCCAAGCGAGCCACCAATATTTCAGACACCAAAGCCAAGGATATTGTTAAAACCTTCGACCAAGTCTCAACAGCGCCATCCACTACAGACGAATTTCAGCGTCGAAAGCAAGCTTTTATGGATCGAATGAAGGCAATCGCATCCGCTAGCAGCAAAAGTCTGGTGTATGAGCAGTTAGAGAAACGACGCGATATCCAGCAATGGGGAATGGGCAAACCAACAGCTCGAATCGAAGAAGTGCCACGCCTTGATTTGATCAACCAGCAAGCTGCCAGGTTGCAAGCCCCATCCTCAATTCGCCACGATGCGGCAAAGACCGTCCAACATCAATTTCGAATGTATCGGGCCTCGAAGAGACAAACGGAACTTTCTGCCCGTTGCACTGCTCTAAGTGCTGACATCCAACTGCAGAAAATTTTTAAGCTATGGACATGTGAAGAGCTGGGAACACTTTAAAACGAATTGGTTGGCAAAATAGAAGCGGAAATTCCTGAAGCGAAGACAACTCGTATGGTTTCGAGGAAGCAATTTGGATTCATTCTATCACAGTTTCTTCGAGTGGCTATTGATCCCGCACTTCTGAGCCAGCTGATGGACTACTTCTCGGTTTCACCGAGCAACCCGAAGAGTGCAGTTGCGTACCGCTCGTTAGTCCGCTTTATCTGCTCTATCCCGACAGAAGAGCGAGTCAAAGAACAAGAGCGACATCACAATGTGCTGAAAGTTCTCAACGATACCTGCTTGGATATTCCACATACTTTGGATACTTTTTATCTCAGTGGGCGATATGAACAACACGGGTAGTATCTCGTATAGGCGATTTCAAGAAGCGCTTCAGCGTCTTGGGGCGAATCTGCTGTCTAAAGATCTTCGCATCGCGATGATTCTGTTCGACTGCAATGGCATCGAGCTACTGTATCATGCGTTCCTGAACTTGATCGAGCAATCTCCGCGGTCTTTCCAGCTGAAACAAGTGGTCTCAAGATGCCAACTCTTTGGCGTCTCCAGGTTGGAAGAGAGAGTGCTGGTGTATGCGGATTCGATCGATGGATCAGTGAACAAACAGGGTTTGCAAAGCCTCTTGATGCGAGAATCGAACGAATTTGTCCAGTTTGACCCCAAGGATACCGGCGTTTTATTCGAGATGATGAACGCTGATAGCGACGCAGGAAAGATTTCCATTAATGCCCTAATTGTACGACTTGAAAATGCGATCAAGAATGGGAATGGAACGAAAATGAAAGAGATCGGGAAGTACAATATGCACAAGCTGCGTAGACTTGCACGCAATTGCCGGAAGCTGACCTGTGGCACGCATGTGCATCTGGTTGCTCAGTTCGAGCGATTCGGCTGGAGAGAACAAGGTGTCGTTTCGCTTGATGAGTTTGTTGCCGTCGCCCAGAAAAACGGATTTCAAGTGCTCACCCCGTTGCAAATAAAGCAGATCGCGAAGTGTTTTGGAGCAAAAATGCGAGGCCAATTTGGCATTAACTATCGACAGTTTTTAGACTGGACAAACCCTCCTCCAGTGATTGATATTGAAGAAATCGAGACCAAATTGCGTACATTCGCACACGCTCAAGCAGAGCAGATTGCGAGCAAAAAGGTGACGCAGGTTTTGTCAAGTTGGCATCAAGTTCTTGCATCGGCAGACTCAATGAAGCATAATTTCTTGACGCGAGCTGCCTTTGCTGAAGTGGTCAAGATAAAGCTGAACTTGCCGCTCAGTGACGAAGAGATTCGCGTTGTACTGTTCAGCTACGATCGCGCACTAGAAGACCAAGTGGATTACGAAGCCTTTGTTCAACTCAACTGGAGCGCAACATCCAAAGCGTATGCGGACAGGAAGCAAGTTCACTTTGGCGAGCAAGTGGTCCCCATTATGGACGTCGTGCAAAAAATAAAAACTGCACTGAAAGACTCGAAGAAAAGCGGTGTTTCTGTGTTGAATGCATTTAAAGATGCGCCTGGAGGTCGTGATGGATTTGTAGATGCATTGACATTCCTTCAGGGCATGGAGAAAGTAAACGTGGTGCTTACCGTGGATGAGGCTCGCTTCGTTTTTGCAGTGTACGGTGAAAGCCCAGATAAGAACAAGCTCGATTATCAGAATTTTACTAAAGATGTGCTCGGGCTGCCGTTGAGTCGAACCGGGGAATATCCTGAGGTTGTGCTGAAAGAAGAAGACGGGCAACGGCTCGCTGCTGCGATCGTGTCTGCAATGACGTACTCTCGTGGTGCTTTCCAGCAATCGTTTCTAAAATTCCAGGAATTTTGTGTCATGGATCGGTTTTCTGAGATTGACTCGAATGCATTCTGGAAACACACAGAGTCCAATGGTTTGGTCGAGCTTCTGCCTAGAAGAGGAGTGGGGCTATTGAGTCAGAAATTTGTTGTCCGATGCGATCTACGCAAGGAGCAGACACCGCATGGAGATGAACAAGTAAGGCAGGAAGCGATTTCTCTGAAAGCTATGCACTCGTGTCTGCAGGAATTCTCGCAGAATGACGTTACTACGCAACATGGATCTCCGATGAAGCAGCAGATGCAGTCCTAAAGCGACCGCGCGGAATCTGGTTTCAGTGCCATGGATATTCTTCGCAAACTGCTGTTCCACTGCAGTGATATCGGCCTTGATGTTCGAGGATGCTTTGAAAAAATCGATTCTCAGTACTCTGGATATGTCACAGCGATGGACATGAAACAAATTCTGCTCGGCCTTAGTATCAACAAATTTTCCCAAAAGACAGCGCCTGAGGCCATCGTCGGTCATCTCGTTCGGCAGTTCCGGTCCGCAGACTCGTATGACGCCGTATCGTATACTTTGATGCTACATGAGGCCTTCGCATCCAAACCAATTTCACCAGAATTAAAGTGGTGTGTTCGCATGAGCGAGCACCAGCGCACACGAATTCGACTCAAGGCCGGGTTCTCGGGGAAGATTGACTCCGGCAGTCCTGGCATCTATAGACAACTGGATGTCTGCTTTGCTCATTTTGATCGCGACCAAAAAGGCTTTTTGATGTCCGCGTGCTTGCGCAAAGGACTGGCCTCGCTGAAGTACGAACTGACAGACGCGCAGCTTCAGCAGCTGATCACTCAGATGGATGTACATTGCAACGGAAATAACAGCATCTCTCGCATGGAGTTTGACTCATTTGTCCTCGATCTGTATGCGGCTTCACTGCTCAACAGCCTTGCGCAAGACCTCTATGTGAATGATCGAGATCAGCGCGGAGAGCTAATCCCGCGAATCGCTCAACTTAGCTACGCGGTCATGTCGCACGACAACGTAGAGTCGAAAGGAGTGTTAAACAGGCAGTCCTTTTGGACATGCCTGGAAGACGTCCTTGAAAAGAGGCTCTCGTCGTTAGCCAAGTTCAGTCTCCAGCATCTCTTCGAAGTGAAACGAGACGGAATGATCGCGTACAAGTTGTTCCTGAAAGTTATCGCGCAATGGCACAAATCCGGTGAAGACTGTGCATCAGTCTCAAAGAGTCCGAGAACTGCAGAGCTTGCCGATAGCATTCCTCAATTTGAGCGGCAGAACATCGAGAGAGACGATCTTCGCTGCTCGTACCAGGACTTATTGCAGTGCCTGATGCGCCAACTCTCGACAGTCGACTTTTACTCGCAAGTTGGTATAGTGGACGAGTATTTGAGGCGCAAGGACTGGCAACACACTGGCGCAATCAAACTGAAGCATTTGATGTGAACCTTCGACCAAGTCGGACTCTCGCTTTCGAAAGATGCAATTGCAAGCTTAGAGAGATACTTTGCAGTGAATGGCGACGAAACATTCATTATATGAGAAGTTCATGGATGCTTTGAAAGCGCTGTATGAGGCAACTCGCCAGAAAAACAACGAGGAAGAAGCTGACGCGCACTGCAAAAGCAGAAATAGAGACGCATATCGAGAGCACAAGTAGCAGGAAACTCAGTTTGTTTACATTTACGTTGCTTCTGTATCGTTTGATTCATCACCATCAGCCCCAACCAGCTCTTTCTCCATGATCTTGACTCGGTGAAGTACACGAGCAGCATCCGTACGCCGGCCCGATTTCATCAACTTCGCGATGATTTTGCGGTCTTCTTTGATTCGAGCGTGGAGCTTTGCGACATACATATCGAGGGTCAAATTGCCTGTTTGCATGTCGATCTCCAAGAGTTGCTTCTTTAGCGCCAGCGAGTCGTAACGATCTTGTAAAACAAGCGCCACTTGACCGCGCAAAGAAGGGAGTTTTGCCTCGATTTTCTCAAGCTACAGCCAAACAGCAGAGTTAGAAGAGATCCAATTTCAAAGGTAAATCCACTAATGCAGCTGCTTACCTCCTCATTGATCACGTCGTAGCTGATGATTAAATCTGGATGGTGTGGATCTTCGTCGTCAACTTGATCTGGTACAGCTTCCTCTGATGCAGGCTGCGATACGTGAGACATTTTTTCTTCAACGCTCTGTGGAATGGCAACGCTTGGCGACGTTGAACTGCTCGAACCACACGTGGCTTTTGGCTCGACTAGCACTGGGTACTCTCCGACGTGCAACTCCTCCAAAGTCTCAGTGCGCATCTCTTTATCTCTCAAAGGAGCACGAAGTCGAATTGATACCTACGAAAACAGCATAGCTCAGCACTCAACACCTCGATGTGGCATCCACAATAACAACAGACTGCGCTCGACCCACCTCGACGTTACCACCTGTCGGCTTTCGATTTGGTCCCACGAACGGAATGTTGCGGCTGACTTGACATATAGACAAAAACGGCATCTAAACATGTCAACAAAGTCATCGCCCGGTCCACAGTTCAGTTAGTAAACAAGTCGATATATCGTCGATCCATTCAAGGACCGCCGAAAACAGTCGTCAGTCATATTACCAGCTCTTGATACCCGCGTGCAACGAGTTCTGGATTTCTCAAGAACGTTGCGGCTGTCCACACCTCAAAGTATGCTTTCTTGATCTCAAATAGCCGTTGTGTGCCGCGAGAGCGTTGCACAGGAAATCGAAATTGGTTCTGTGTTGTGATTTTGCTGGTCGAGTACGGCGAGCTGGACGAAACGCGAACGATTCCTGTTTTGCCTTCATGGGGAGTCGCAGAGGGGAAATTGAGACAGAACTTGACAAATATATCTCTTCCCGCCATGGCTTTCAGTTCGTTCACAGACCCAATGGAGACTACCACCTGATCTGCGGGGATGTCATGCAGCTGTACTTCCACTTCCCGCGTGAGCCTTTCGATCTTGTACGGAGGAGGTGCTTGCAGTGGGTTCTGTCGTTTGGCGCGCAGGGTATCAAGCTCTGCTGCATACGCTTTCCGCTAAAGTCGAAGCATCATAAGTGTTAGACTACACCACAAGCATCCATATTTTGAAGCACCAATAGCCATACCTTGTTGAGCCATTCTGTTGATTTTGCTCGATCCTTTGATAGATTTTCCTTGGCCAACGCCAGTGCGCGATTTCCGAAATCGACCAGCAGTTGCTCAAGCTCTTGAAACTTGGCTGCGATAACAGGATCGTGCACTACCGCAGGTGCTGCTGAAATCATACCAACTGTATCCACACTCTTCCTCTGTTTATGTTCGATGAGCGCTTCGATCTGCTTGATGCGCTGCATCTTTTCGAGTGCTTCTTGAATTTCTCCCTCGCGTTTCAAAAATAAAGCACTCTCCTTCAAGTGTTGGAGTTGAGCCACAAGGTCCGTCACATCCAGGTTTTCTTGCTCTTCATACGGAGGGGAAGGTGGCGCAGCAACCGAAGGCGTTTCCGTCACGAGCGTTCCGTAATTCGTTTGAGCGGGTAAAGGTGCAATGTGACCTTGTTCGTCGTCATCGTCGTCAAAAGCGTCGATCAAATCTTCGTCCATCGATGACGTCGTTGCTCTCAAAAGCGGAGCTCGCTCGTATCGCTTTGCAGACGAAGGTGGAGCCAGCTCGGCCTGATTGCTGTCAATAGAGTTGCTACCCACCGCCGCGTCATCGCCATCTTCACCGGTGTCAGCGGAGGGATCAAAGCCCATTTTCCGCAACTCATCGGCAAACGCAGGATCCTCCATATCCTGCTCAGTCACTTCAACGTCAGACTCACTGCCATCATCGCCACGCGTATGTTCCTCCATGCTCGCTGTTGCCGTGTACGAGTGGGTGGTGATGGCTACGTTTCCGGAGCTTGCTTCCACTTGGACAGCGCTGGCAGCAGTGACGACAGTTGGGCCAGATTCAACGTGTGTCAGTTGCGCTGCTCTATCACCCCTGTGCTTGATTTCAGCGAGCTTTAATTCCAACCCCTTGATGGTTCGCATGCACTGCAATGCGTCTTGGATTTGGTTGTTGCGTTTGAACTCAAGCGCGCGACGCTTTGTACTCTGGATCTCGGCTTCCAGGACTGCAACCGAGTCAACGGCCGGCTCGGGGCTCGGCAGCCCCATACTAGCGAGCTGGGATAAGAACTCTGGATTCTGCATGTCTTCATCTGTGACTTCAACTCCGTCGTCGTCTTCATCACAATCACCAAGAGTATTCGCAGCACTCACAACAACCGGCACTTGAGCCGACGCAACCGGAGATCGTGACGGTGGCGCCTGGTGCGGAGGAACTTCCTGCATATGCGCCTCCAGCTCCTTGGCCTGACGAAACAGTGCAAGCGCTTCTTTGACTCTCCCTGCGCGCTTGAGCGCAAGCGCATCCACTTTCAGCGCATGAACACGCGCAGCCACGTCATCATGACGCCCGCTATTTCGTTCGGCAGGTTGTAACTGGGTGCCATCGCCGAACAGAGCCAGGGGGTCGTTTTGGTTGTGCTGCCGCTTTGCTGTCGCATGCACTTCCTGGAGAACACCGTGGAGCTCGCGTCTAGCCGTCGACTGTCCTGGATCGCCATCAAGGTCGCCATCGTCGTCGTCGTCGAGGCTTACGCTGTCGACGTCGAGCTTGCTGATGTTGAGTGCACGCAGGACCTTCGCTTCCTCGTCGTCTTCTTCGGCTCCGGGCCCACCAAAGAGCGCCAACTCGGTCGTGGGGCTCAATCCGGTGCTGCCACCGCCGCTGCCAAAGAGCTTCTGGAACTCCTGCTGTACGTCGGCGTCGCTCACGGGTTTGATGCCGAACTGCCGCTGCAGCTTCGCAATCTCGTCGTCCTCGGCGTCGTCGCGGTCGCCGACAGCTGCACCAGGAGCCGCACCGGCCGCGTCGCTCTTCTTGCGGCGCCAGAACATTGGAGCTGCAGATGCGGAACTGCGTTGGACTCTTTTTTTTTTCTTCAACCCATGCAAAAATGTGCGCCCCGCAAGAGTGACATTGCGATTCTATGAATTAATAGTACTGTATGAGTGAAGAACCCCACTGCTCATCTCATAGGCGGTCGTACCGTATATCGGTTGTCCTAAGCGCCACCTATGGCCACTCGAACTCGAGGAGACGGTATTTTGTACTGGCAATATCTTATCGGACGGATTTCAGGGGCATTTTTTTACTCTGATCTTGACAGAAAAGGGCACGCGACTACCGGTACGTAGCGTACAACAACACGTTTTGTTTTCGATTCTAGCGTCAGGATTGTAAATCTCTGCGTTCTCCCTGCCCAAAACGGACGGTAAAAATAGGTCTATTTATCTTCGGTTTGAACTGGAATAGAGTAGGTATATGCCTATACCATTAAAGCGTAAACTATAACATACAACGCAAAAGAGTTTTCAGAGACAGTTTATGCGCCGTGGTCAGTAAGCCACTTCTGATTGTCAGCTTGGCGGGTTCCTTTTCTTGGAGATGGGTTCACAAGTCGCATTTGGTACTTGGCCCTGTCCGTGACGATGTTCCTGGGGCCGCACACATTTTGAACTCAACACAGAGCTCTGTAAACTACTTTCCGAATAGCTCTGTGTTGAAGTTGCCGTGATAGTCCCCCGTCACCTTTGAGATGAGATTGCAACATTGTAAACTTCACTATCATACCCGAGAGTTGATTTCGATCTCGTTTGATGATGCCAGCACCTACCTTCACATGCAATATTCACCGTGAAGTTTTGCGCGTGTATTACACTGATAAATGGGGGGAACATACAATTGTCCTTTGCCGCTGTGCGAGTAGCGTCTCTTGTCTTCCCCTATCCGCATCCTTGACGATACATGATGCAAATTGCAAAACGGCTCATCAATGTAGACCTCTGGGTGGTGTGGATTGTGGCGCGCATCTTTATTGCTATTTTCTTGGTTAGATCCTGGTTACGGAAAATGGCATTACCTTCAGATTCCGCACTGCAATGGCAGCTCTCGCCACGAATATAGCTGAAAACCATCTTCCTCAGATAATGACGCATTGTACGCTCGAGAATTTGAATTCCGGTTGCATCATGAAGGAGGTTATTCACGATACATGCGGTCGTTGATCTTTCCTCTTTGTTTTCCTCCATTACAGTTTTTCGGATTTCGCCATACACACATTCTCCAGGTGCATCTTGACTCTCTTTACGCCCGCCTGTCATCTAGAATACACCATCACTCAGAATAAACCACAAAACAGTATACCATCAATACGATGTAACAGCCATCATCATGCATATTGTAATGGGGCTCCCCATTACATGGGTTCCCGGGTCAGGAGAGTGTGGGTTTTCACCCACACGGGTTTTACCACCTCTTCTAAACCCACCCACTACGTACAGTCGGTGACACATTAATATGTGTCACTCATGAACACT
>JAADVP010000197.1:0-31226 GCA_023335675.1 Globisporangium solare | reverse complement strand
CCCCCACCCCCCCCCCCCCCCACTCTCTCCGTGTTTCCTAACAGCGATGAATTGGGAGGTTTGCATTTTGGTGGCTTCAGATTTAAGTGGTAGCTTGCTTCCGTTGTCGGTAGCTGTATCTCTTCGTTCGAGAATGCTTTTGACCCCACCGTGCGTGGGAGTTCGACGCATTACCAATGAAATCGGAGTGCGCGTTCGATTCCATCACAGCAAAAATGGCGGGCGAAGATGCTAATCTGGCTGTGCGAGCGAGTCGCAGTATTCAGTTGGAAAGGATTCGGCAGGCCAGGCATCCATACCACTATATCCAACAGCAAGCACGTACATGAGCTTGTGCATGGCAATCGATGCTCTACTTATAAATTACAGCTTTTGGGGGCAGCTAACCGCTATGTTGAGGTACAATTTGGATATTCTGCACGACAGTTTTCGATTGAAATCGTTTGCTCGTGTGCAAACCGCGGCTCACACCGGGTGACGCATTTCTGCCGGTTTTTCCCGAGCTCGAGCTTTTCGAAGATGACGACACTTTGGCTTGAAGAAGACGCGAGCGTGTGATTACCCCGTAGCTCGCTGTCCAGTAGCAGAATAGGGTAGACACGTGTGAAGCGATTGTTGCAGCATCTTGGCCCTCGAGAAATGTTTCTCCAGCGTGTGATAGTGGTGCGCCCGTCAAGGAGTAGCTCGCTGCACTCATTGTCATGTAATACGCCATCGTGATCGCAAGTCCCATGGTAGTGGAAGTCCCAGCATGAACGAAATCGTTGCTGCCGAACACGAGCGGCTGCAAGCGCATTCCGTGAAGCTCAAGAGTGAGAAAATAAAGCACATTGCCAAGAGCAGGAGGGTGTGACTTGTCTTACCGCTCGGAAAAGGGTCCAAAGCATCACGATCACTGCGAGAGCCTCGACAACTCCAGAGACGACAGCCGTGAGCACGTGAACATCCATGGTGACGCTAGATTTCCGCGCTTCCATCTCAGCGTAGTGCATACCGATGATGCCCAACGTGATGCAAAATGCCCAGCAAGTATGTGACTCGGACATGACAACAGCAACCAATTTGTCTTCGACTTCACTTGGGCATCAGGAGAGGCCGACCGCGCTACGGCCCTGTCCATGGTCGCTTTTTGATGCCGCTGAAACTCTTTGTTGCGGAAAACGGGATCTCTGGATGCGATCAAGAGGCCGAGAAACACTCCACTGACGGTAGAAACCATGGAGAGAACGAGCCAACCGAGTTCGTATCGGTGGGCAGCAGGACGCTGCTCGCGGACCACAGCTCTAGGCCACTCCGTATCGTGAAATTGGCGCACCAGAAGCTGCATCCGCCGAGCGAAAGAGACGTGAGGCCGAGGAAAAGGAGCTTCTGGCGGCGAGTTTCCACCTGCTGCCAATCTTCCATCGTCTGGATGGCTACAACGGCAAAGGAAGAGAGAACCAGTCCAGCGAGAGTCTATCGAAACGCAGAAGATGGCCAAATCGCGACAGCACTTACCGCAGTAGCTCCCTGTAGCAGCTACGAAACACACGAGAACGATCTTGGAGCTACGCCAGTGCTGATAAACCATTGTCGCCGCCTCATTGTTGGTCGAGTTGTCGCTCATGCTTCTTGCTGCACGCGGTGCTGAACAGAGCCGAATCGAGTGATGAACTGAGTCTCCGAGTGGAGAAAAGAACGCGTGGAAAGCGATGCGCGAGGTGGCAGTCGTCACTCTGAGCCGAATCCTTTGTATTTATAGCACCGCGAGTTATCCGTTGCGGCTACCCAAGAGGATCGCTATCGCGAGACAGCGAATGCCGCTGTGTTCCGCTCCATGTTCGTCCGGGAGGCATGTTGTTGTTTCAATTTTGAGGCGTCGAGTGCATATTTTTATCCCTGAGACGCAGGTGATCGCTTTGTCAGCGAGTGCGTCGGCAAAGGTCCCTTTTGCAAGTTGATTGAGGCTGGGTGCATCTTTGTGAGCCCCGAGAAGCGAATCTTCGTCGCGATCTGAGTGGGGCGTGGTGTTCGCTGCGAGACCGGCACCGTACAAGACGATCCAGCAGGAGAGTAGCAGAGGCATGTGCGACGCCCTGACCGGCGCGTCTTTGCTGGGCAATGACGCGCAGCCCCACCCTGTAATATACACCATACAGCGCAAGAATGTGAGAAACCAGAGGTGATGGCGGTCTCTAGATGAAGATATTTAAGCGGCACGAAGCGCAGGTCGGCGACATTTGCAAACGCAAAGCAAAAGGAGCGAAATGCAGTCTATTGTACTTGAAGAAAAGCGTGGATCGTTAGTCAGATCCCTCTTCTGCGCTAGCAAATGGCGCGCGTTCTGAACACAGGATCTCGTACTGGAGTAGGCGTAAATGTATCAGGCGTTCGCGCTTTAAAAATCGAACTGCTACCTTGCCACAGGACTGTCGTGCTGCTAGAAAACCCACCGGGCTTTGTTGTATTCACGAACGCTTCCTCGCCATGTCCCTTGAACGTCCCTCGGCTCGTCAGAGCGAAACAAGCGAACTCGTACCCTCGCTTAGCTTGGGACAACGGACGCTGTCGTTGGCTGCGGCGCCACTCGGGTGTTGCCACCCGCGATGTCCGTGCTGCGCGGCCCGAGGACGGCACTGCCGACCCTGTTGGCCCCGCGGGTTTCGTAGCAGCGGGGGTATGATTGGAAGAAGGCTCTGGGGCTTGCGACCGCTGGCTCGCGCCATTACGGTTCATACTCTGCGTGCCGCTGTTGTTCCCTGCGGTTCCCTGTTCGTGGGTTCATGGTTTTGCTCTTCGAAGTCACGGACTCGAGCACCTGGTTGCGCAACGAGATCACGACCGCGAGCGTCGACATCCAATAGCACGCCAGGAGCGAGCCGTGGGACGCGATTGTCGAGGCGCGGGCACCATTGATGAGGAACTGCGTCGCTTCAGCGTAGTTTTCCGCCGAGTACTCGTACGGCGCCGCGCCCATGCCTGTGTAGTGGGTGCCGCACACGGCGATGCCCATGATCAGCGCACTCCCAATGCGCAGCGACTCGAATTGCGGCCAAAACGTGAGCTATTTCATGAAAAAGCAAACGGACGAGTTCGCCGTGATGCTGTTGTGGCCCTTAACAAGAAGAGAGAGAGAGAGCAAAACCTACCGCACGGAACAGGATCCAAAACGCGGCGTTCGCAGTCACGAACGCGACGACCGAAGACAGCACGATGATGCCTGCGTTGAAGTGCAGAATGGCGTTCGTGCGCTTCGCCATCATGCCAAGGTAGTGCATCCCGAGCACGCCGAGCGCGGCGAAAAAGCCGCCGATCCCGATCCGCCACAGTCGCGAGAAAAGCGCGATGAACTTCAGCTTGCGCGCGACTTGGCCGCGCTTCATCATGGACTCGAGCGTCATTTTCTGCAGGTCTTGCGCGAGGATCTCTTTTCGTCTTGACTGCTCCATTTCGAGGAAAAACGGGTCTTCTGGCGCGATCTTGAGGCCAATGAAGACGCCGAACACGGGGGAGACGAGCGAGAGGATCGTCATGCCGCTTTCAAAGTTCACCTCGAGCACCGACCCATCGTCGAGCGTCATGTCGAGCGCGCCCATGCC
Organism: Globisporangium solare; assembly: GCA_023335675.1. NCBI lineage: Eukaryota > Oomycota > Peronosporomycetes > Pythiales > Pythiaceae > Globisporangium > Globisporangium solare. The sequence continues at coordinate 27,648 of JAADVP010000197.1, read as the reverse complement.
TGTGAAATGCATGCACCAGATGCCGCAACCGCCGAGTGCGAATACCGAGATCATGAGCAAAACCAGTTTCCGTCGTTTACTCTCTTGGACGTGCCATTGCTCCATGAGCTGGATCGCTATATTAGGATTGCGAGACAAGAGCAGAGAGTTAGCCGCACACTGAGACTTTTTCTCGAAGTGTTCAGGTGGCGGGTGGCCTTACTGCAGTAGCTCCCAGTCACGGTGATGAGGTACGGTAACCAGATCGTGTTGACAGACCAGTGTTGGTGAATCTGCACCGCATTCTCCATCGCTCGCCACGCCCTTCAATCGTCTTGTCTGTGTTCTGTGTCGTTCTCTGTGGATCCTGAAGCAAAAGTGAGCGGGAGAGCGCCATCGTCCTTCGGGGCAGAACGGCCACGCAGCAGATCGTTTTAAATGTAGTCTGACGCCCTCGAGTCTTGTACAAGAGTGGAAACAGTCTAATCTGACCGCTCATTCTGTGTCAACGAGCCTGCTTCTGAGCACGCTAAATCGGGGTCACAGCAGTATTTATGATGCATGACGTCAGCAGATAAGGTGGATATCCCCATGGAGTCGTGCGCTCGCTGTCGACGTCGCTGGTGACGTGCAGCGGCGTCAAGCCACGAGAGATCCTTCCTTTCGAGCGTGGAGGCGTTGCAGCTGCAGATTTTTCCACGCTCGAAATCTGATTTGCAGCAACTGTTCAGTGAAATGTAGCCATGTTAAGAAATCTGAACGGTGTGGTCCACATTGCATTAGGATGTTTCGGTGAATACCAGTAGAGAGGCAAGAGCATTGAAGACCTAACCTCACTTCTATTTCGGGTCTCCCAGTATTAATTATCATATTTAAGAGTCTATAGATATTGCCTGTCGTGAGCAACTCTGGCGATACTTACGTACAATGATAACTGTGCTAACAGTCTGCAGCCATCGCAATCTCTCCACCGTTTTTCACAGGGTATTCATTATAAAATATTCCGCACATGTCTAATTTGATATCCCCAGAAGAAAGGGCGCGTATTTTTCCATGCGTAGTTTTCGCGCTGTGTTCCGCAACAAATGGCGTATGCGGAATTCCTTCGCGAACTTACAGCATCGCGCTTGTGGTTGCCTCTCGAAGACGCACTCTCTCTCTCTCTCTCCCGTGGACGACGCACATGGGCGGCCGCCGTCCGGACGCGTCGGTGCGCAGCAGCGCGCACGGCAAGCGCCTCGCGTGCTTCCGGTCGCGCCAGCGGTTCTGCGCCGAAGGCGGCGACGCGTTCGAGCACGTGCACATCGAAGACGCGATCGCGGCAGTCGCGGTCGACGAGGATGCGGACGCAGCGCATGAACACACCGCAGAAGACGTAGAAGGCGACGCGGTGGCGGCGGCGCGGAGCAGATTCCGCGCGGCGCGCGGCGCAGCGCTGAGCAGACGCAAGATGAAGCTGCAGGCCAAGTTCGCGCTGGAGCAGCGGCTCGCGCAGCAGCAGCAGGGTGTGTGCGGCTGCGAGTTCCAAGTGTTCCAGTGCCAGTTGGTCCACCCGGACGACTCGTGGGCCGCGCTCGAGGACGACTACATGCAGCGCATGAGGAAGTGGCGCGAGAGGTTCGACGCGCACGACTGGAAGCAGGAGCGGATCTGCCAGAAGTGGAAGGAGAATCAAAAAAAGTTCGTGCTCGAGGCCGCAGCACTTGAGGCCGAGCGAAGCCCCCGGCAGCAGCAGAGCGCGGACGGCGGCGCTTCGACTGATCGCTCACGCGCCGAGAGCAGTGCGGCACAAGGCGCTGGGGAGCATCCCAGTAAAGTGCCGCCGTCCAAGTCCGGCGTCAAGCACGTGCTCTCGAGCTTCGCCACAGCTGCCGAGGGCATGCTGCTGTCTCGCCAGTTTGACTCGCTGCTGCGCGCCGGCGTGCCGCCGCATCTGCGCGGTCGCGTGTGGTGGATGTGCTCTGGCGCCGCGGAGAAGCAGCGTGCGGCCACCGAGTCGTACCCCGAGCTGCTCAAGCGGCGCCACACACTGAGCAAATGCGCGTCGATGGAGATCGAGAAGGATCTGCCGCGCACGTTCCCCACTGGCGATGCGCCGCGCAGGTCGTCTGCATCAGAAAGCGGCGCAGATGACGACGGCTTTCGGTACACAAGCATGGGCGAATTGCGCCGCATCCTGCAGGCCTACAGCTTGCGCAACCCGGAGATTGGGTACTGCCAGAGCATGAACTTTCTCGCCGCGGTGTTGCTGCAGCACATGGAGGAAGAGGAAGCGTTCTGGGTGCTCGTCGCGATGGTCGAGGAGCTCACGCCGCACTACCACGCGCGCAGCATGGCCGGCAGTCGCGCGGACCAGCGCGTGTTTTCGGACCTGGTGCAGCAAAAGCTGCCGTCGCTGTATGGCCACATGCAACATCTAGGCGTGGACTTTGAGCCCTTCACGCTCAAGTGGTTTCTGTGCTCGTTCCTGAACACACTGCCCTTTGAGCCCGTGCTGCGGATATGGGATCTGCTCTTTTGCGAGGGCAGCCACGTGCTGCTCCGCGTGGGGCTGACGCTGCTCAAGCTCATGCAGCCGCGGATCTTGGCGTGCGACGACGCCATCGAGGTGTACGGGATGTTTAAGATCTCGCACGAGACGCTGCTGGAGATCACGACGCCGCACCGCTCGGGGCTGCTCAATCGCGACGACTGTATTTGCGACACGCTGGTCCGGTTAACGATGGACAAGGCGTTCATTGGTCCGATCCCGTTCGATTCGCTCCATGAGCTGCGCCAGTACTACCGGAACGACATCGAAGCCGAGTACACCGAGATGCAGGCGCGGCGTCCTCCCAAGCGAGCGTCACTAGCAGCCGCAGATACGGGCGGCAAGCTGTCGAGAGCGAACTCGAGCGGCGCGACGAGCGCGGACGACGCAGAGCTCTTGGACTACGATTTCATCGACGAGTACACGGTTCAGGGCCTCGAGACGTCGCCGTCCAAGTACATCATCCACTTTCGCGACCTCTATGACAGCGAGGACGGCGGCTCGGACTGCTTTGTGGACGTGAACTGCGACTGCGCGTCGCGTGCGCAGTGCCACTGACGCGCTTCTTGTATTCGTTTGTGGTCGCCATCGGGCCCATCGAGAGACTCGATGCTGGCGGTGTCACCCATTTCCACTCACCCTTGTAAATATCTATCACTCACACGCGTCCGTTTAACATGAAGTATATTACGTATCTACAGCGGTCGTGCGTGCTCTATATGTATGGAAAAGCTCTACCGGCGCGCCGCGGCGGCCGAGCGCATGGCGCCGTAGAGAAAATCCACGGCGGCACTGTACACCTGGCGCTCGCGCAGCGTGTAGTGCTCGCCGTCCACGGTCATGGTCATCGCGGGGCCGGCGTACTGCGCCGCGAGCTCGTCGCTGTGGCGCGAGGCCACGTACCGATCGCTCTTGCCCGCGACAAAAAGCGCCGGGATGGAGCACGCGCGCACGAGGTCGATGGGCCGCAGCTTGTCGAGGTCGACCTCGGCGCGCTTCTTGACGCTCTTCTCGATCACGCTGCACGCGAGCTTCATGATTGCCGACGGGATGTGGAAGCCCTCCTCGAGCACCGACTCCATGAGCTCGCGGGTGAGCTGCTCCATGGTCGCGTACGCGCCGTCGAGCACCATGCCCCGAATCGGCTTGGCCATCGCGTTCACGTTCGCGCTGCGAAAGTACGTCGGCAGCGTGTCCATGCTCGCGCGCAGCTTCTTGTCCGAGACGACCAGCGTGCGCGACGCCACGTTCACGATCGCAGGGAATGTGCCCATGCTGTGTGCGTAGATGCACACGTCGCGCACCGAGACGTCGTCCTCGAGGTGCTGCAGCACAAAGTGCAGGTCCTTGGCTTCGTTCCAGCCCATGGTCACGTAGATACCGTCCGACTGACCCGAGCCGCAAAAGTCGAACGCGAGCACCGAGAAGCCCCGCTGCAGCGCCAGGTCGCGCACGCACAGCGCATCGACGCGCGAGCCGATGTTCGAGTGCAGATAAACCAGGCATGGCGCCACCATGGGCACACGGCTCGTTTCGTTTTCGTACAGACGCCAGTGCGAGCACAGCACTTTGAGCTCGCGGTCATTGTGCACATGGAAGTCCTCGCGCCGCACAAACATTTGCATGCCACCACCGCTCGTACCGTGGCCTGCGCCTTCTCCAGGTGCTGGCAGCGGGAACTCTGGATCGCCGAGCGCATGGATAGCGTACCGCGCGCGCGGCGGGCGGATCACGCCCTCGATCACGTCGTTGTAGCTCTTGACGACGAACTTCTTGAGCCCGACGTTGCCCGAGGCGCCGAGGCGCTTGAGCTCGGCCTCCAGCTCACCCTCGGCGAAGATCTCGATGTCAGTGGACGCACCGTTGCCCATGCTCTCGGGCTCTGGGACGCGGTGAACGCGTCGATCGGGGCGCGCAACGGCGAGTGGCAATGCGCTTTCTCGGCGAGCTGTGACTGCCTGTTGACCAGACAGACACTGTGGGCGTGCACACGAAGCGTCTTGATGCTAAATCAGTATATTGTGCCGTAGCGGTCAGTTTCCATAGGATGGGTAGGTGGATAATGTACTGTATTTGGTGAAGATAAAATCTGGGAAAGTAACCATCTTCTCTTGTTTTGCGCTTGTTTTGTAAGTTACATAACTGTAACCGCATGGTTGAACTTTCACACCAGAATGCGGAAATTTGCGACATTGCGCAATACCTTCTAATAGAATCACCATTACAATTAATTCTTTGCTATTGTACAATCAGATTATTTTATAAAATGCTAACTATAGTATTCACAATGGTTTGCTATACATAATAGTTGTATCCGACTCCCAGTGTCAGCTAACGAGAAGATCAGGATCCTCCCCACCGCTTCCTTCTTTTTCTTCTTTGCTCTTCTTCCCCATTCGATCTGGTCCATCATGCTCTCGCCCGTCATGCGCGCGTCCCCCGCGTCCCCCGCGTCCCCCGCGCTCGGCCGCCGTTTGCTGCACGCGAGTCGCGCGTCGGCGTTCCTTTTCCGCGGCCCCGCGGACGCTAGCGCGGTCACGTCGGAGAACGGCGCTTTGGAAAGCCGGTACGTGTGCAGCAAGAGCCTCGATGTGTGTGTCTCTCTCTGTGCATGCGCGTTAGCGTGTTCTGCGGTTGTGCATGTACACTGATCGAGCGTGTTTATTGTTTTGCTAGCCGCTACCTGCTGCGCGGCGACGGCTGCGGGTTCTCGGTGCAGCACGAGATCTTGAAGAAGGGCGCGCCCGCACGCCTCGAGTTTCGCAACCACGTGTACGCCATGATGGTCACGAGCGGCCACGGCAAAGTGGCACTACTGGACCACCAGGGCAACGTGAGCGAGAACAACGTGTACGCGGTCTCTGCCGGCTCGTTCTTCGCGCTGAACGCGTCCGAGAGTATTGAGCTGCACGCTGAGTCCGACGAGCTCCATGCCGTCAGGTGCGCTTTGTAGCCCACCGAACTGCTACCAATAGCTGTGTTTGTGTATATGACAAATCCTCTTGATGCTGTGTCTGTAGCGTGATGAATCCGCCGCTTGTGGGCAGCGAGCAGCGGCTCGCGAACGGCGTCTTCCCGGTCGTGGACCAGGACGGCGTCGAGCGCGAGGCGTACGACCACACCATGAGCCGCCGCCTCTTTGAAGCCCCCGAGTCCTTGAAGGCCGGCAGCTCGCCCATGAAGAATGATCCGCTCTTTTAAGCGTTTGTAGACGAGCGCTGGGCTCTCTCTCTCTCTCTCTCTCTCTCTCTCTCTTGTATGGTATGTGGACTACATGTACAATGCCGCCAAAGTTGGTTCGCTGTGTGTGTGTTTAACCTCTCAAAAACCAGGAGCCCACTGCGCTCTTCATGCAGCTTGATTTGATGATTTTGTATTGGGCTTTGTTTCTTTTACTTCGACCGCTTTAACGCTTCTTGGAACGGCAGGCTGTCCGCGTACTGATGCAACAGTGCGCTGATCTTCGCGAATCCGCGCGCTTTCGCCGTCGCGATGGCGTTCTGGCCCGTGTGCTACTTTGCCAAAGAACGCCGCAAGGTCAGAGAGTTTTAAAACAAGAGCCAAGAAGAACAAGGTAAATGGCGCCTCTGGCAGAAGCGATCTCGTTTACATTGATGAGCAGCGGGTTGGCCCCAATGAGCAGCAGATCCTGGACCATGTCGAGCCGACTATGCTCCAGCGCAATGTGCAACGGCGTCGACCCGTCAATCTACATGCACACGCACACTCACACAATATGGGCCATACGAGGGTGCGTTGCGTCTGCATTCCTGTCAATCACTGACCGTTCGTGCGTTGACGTTCGCGTGCGAGAAGAGCAGCATCTTGAGGATCTTGCGGTTGCCCTTGCGCACGGCGACATGGACGCACGTCTGCTGCCACATCTACCAAAATAAAGCTCAAGCCTCCGTCAAGCGCAGTCGAAAGCAGGTAAACTCTAATGCTGCTGCTACTAGTACTCCATGCGGGATGTTGACTTGGTACGCGCCAGTGGGCAATGCGAGCCACTTCTGCACGGCGCCAATGTCCTCCGCGCACACGGCGTCCCATAGCGGCACTCGCGCGCCATACTGCGGCCAAGGCGTCATGGTTCTTGCACAGGTCTTTTATTAGGAGGAAAGAAAAACGAGAGCCGCGTCGGTTCAAAGTTTGCTCAGCTCAGTCGCTGATCCACTTTGTAAAGAAGCGGTCAGCTACTGTAGGAGAGTGATGGACGGCTCGCCGTCGAATGTGAGTCTGGCATCGTCCAAGAAGCCGTCGACGGCCAACAGCAGCGCCAGCAAGTACACGCGCACAATCCTCGTCACCAGAAGTATCCCAAGCGACGCCCCCGAGTCAATTGGTGGCACTGACGCCTATCGATCGGCAGCAGCAGCGGTAGATCGCAGGAAAAGCAATGGGAAGCTCGCGTCGTACGCCGCGCTCGGCAGTGTCGAAGACGTCGACATTTATGGAAAGTACTTGGTGGACCAGCAACGAGGTGACAACCGTCCGAGTCCGTCGGAGTTGCGCGTAGGCGGTGACGCCAACAGCAATTCGCCGCAGCACTTGAAGGCGTCCATGAAGCGCAAGACCTTAAGCCAACTTGGAAGCGACAGCAATGGCAGCGAGCCCACCCATAGTGGTAGCAGCAATGATAAAACGTCCAAGTCGACAGAGTCAACGGCGCAAAGCCTTCAGATGCAGCTCGAGATGGTCGAAGGCGACGCGAAGAAGCGACGCGAGATGCTCGTGACGCGGCGCAAGTGGCTCCTCTCGCTCCCGATCCACGAGCGACTCGCTCAGCAGCGGCAGCAAAACGTGCTCAAGCACTGGCAGCAGATCAACCAGGATTGGGAGCGCTTCAAGGCTTGGACATCCAAGAAACTCGGCAAGCGCGAGACCGACTTGGTCATGACCCGCGCGTCCAAGTACCGCGAGCAGGTCGAGATGTACGACGCGCTGCAAAAGGCAGCGCTGCTGTCCGAGAAAGCCGGTGATGACATGTGGCTCGTGAGTTTGCAAGACGATGGCACGCGATTCGTGCCCGTGGGCAACATCTTTAGTGGCTTGTTCTGTCCGATCCGTGAGAGTACACGCATTGGGCCGCGCATACGACGGCCTCTTGATTATCACCAGAATGCTGCTCTCGCGATTCGTGAAAATGATGAGAGCGACGAATATGATGGCAGGATGCAAAAGCCCCTTTCGATCTTGGAAAAGCGCTCGCTCGAGATGCTCGCAAAGAAGAAGCGCCGCCTGAGAAAGCAACTCCAGGTGCTGTTGCCTCACGAAGTCGCGCACAGTGAGAGCAACCACCTGAGCATCGAGACCATGGATTTGTTCGCGTGGGCGTCTCGAAATGGGAACGACACGCGTAAAATCAGCAGCAGCATTGTGTCGACAGAGCCACTAGAGCTGTCGCTTCTGTCCCAAGTCCCAGAAGACATCAGTCGCAGTGGTGACGATGTTATCATGCGGCATAGCAGTCGCGGCGGGCCGAGTTTCCGCATTTCCGTTATCGACAGTGTCGCCAGCACGGATTCCGATCTTGATGAGGTGCCTGAAGACGCGGACCGAGTGCCAACTCTGTTGTGTCTCGATTTCTACGGCGACACTCAGCAACAGCAGCAACACTGCATCCTGTTTGAGAACGATGGGACAACTGTGCTCCACTTTCACTGGACCCGCGAAGCGTTTGACGGCGACGACAATATGCTCACGCCGCATTTGCACCATGCCCAGAGTCTGCAAGAGCGAGCAGAGATGGTGCATCTCACGAAGACAAGTGTCTCGCAGACCCAGGGAAGCGTGCTCCCTGGGGACGCCGTCGAATTCACCTTCACTTTCGTTTCGGATTGTCCAGGCGTGTTTCTTGAGAAATGGCTGCTGGATGTCGATCCGCCGGCACGCACAGCAACGTACAGGTTCGGGAACGGACCCATTGATAGTAGCAGAGACAGAAGCAGCAACCAGTACGCTGATCAACGCTCAGTGTGCTCGCCTTGTCCGGTTTCAAGCCCAGTGTCCTCGACATCACCACCTATATCGGCGGCGGCGGCCGAAGTGCACTTGCACTGCACGGCAGTCGACAATTTCATCCCGCAACAGCGCCATTTAACGCAAAAGCGTCAACTCGAGTGCAAGCAAACGGTGTTCATGGTCGAGCAGCTGGTCGAGGACGTGCTCAAGCAGTTGAATCCGATGCCAATAGTAAAGTTTCCGGATTTGGATGTCACGGCGACCGAGTTCTATGCACTCAATCAGTGTCCTTTGCGGATGTGTACTACAGCGACGCGTTTATTCGGAGATGCCGCGAGTTGTATTCTCAGGTGCACGAGGTGCTTACTTCGTTGAATCCGACAGCGGTAGAAAATTCTGCAGAGTCGAAGCGTTTAGCGAGCAATGACTCAGAGTCTGGAACTGGAGCTTCAACAGCACCTGAGTCGGTGGATTCGTCGTTCAATTTGCTGGGGAGTAGTAGTACAAACAACGATGCCGACTCGCCTAGAAGCTTAGAGTTTCCTGCCGAGTGGGATTTGCGCATAGTCACTTTGCGCGAGGCTGCACGAGCGGTTGATGCACAGAATGCGACGAAGTTGAAGTCGCTCTCGATGGAGTTGCAGAAAGTGTTGGAGCACGAGGAAGAGGAGGAGGACGACGAAGAAGATGAAGAAGACGACGACGAGGAAGAAGACGACGAGGAAGATGACGATGAAGATGAAGAAGGCAGCGACAAAGAGGAGCCAAAGAAAACGATTGTAAAAGAGGTGAAAGAAACGCGTGCTGCTTGTCGTGAACGCGTGGCGAAAGAGCGACATGACAAATGTACGCAGCTTCAACTCGCGATTGACAACCTTCATCCAAGATACGAAGACTTGTTTCACTGCCAGATATACCTCCCAGCGTGTACGGCGCCGTACACTACGTCGGTGCTCAGCACCCGCCTCGCTAGGGGGATCGCCAACCTGTGCAGCGAGTTCCCTGTGATTCATGAAATCGCTCGCATGTAACGCGATGGCAATGGTGATGTGCATGTAGACACGGAGACTGGCGTGGCGCAAGTGCTGATCCGCGCGATTGACGAAACCGTCGCCGACGAGATGGACTACCAAAAGACCTACGAGCACGCGCGTCGTGGCTCCCATCGTGTGCTGCTGAGCGATATGCTCACATACAATCTGCTAGCATCAGCCGACTCTAGTCTAAAGAGCGTTGAATCGCGTTCTTAAGGAGAAGAAGGAGATATTCTCTTGTTCCATGTCGACCTGGATCTTGCTCACTGGTTCAGTCTGGAGAAAGTTGAGCCGCTAGTGCTTGGCTCGGATCAGAGCGCTACTGATGGTTCTGCCACTAATTTGGTGGCGAATGAAGCTCAATTCTCGTGGCGCTTCTCGCAAGAATTGCTCGAGCGAGACGATTTCATCCCCGACAAAGTCGTGAACGTCGTACACTCGCTTGGTCTGCTGCTGGATTTGATACGTGAGCACAAGGTCCCTGTGAGCGCGATTGTCCTGGTAAGCGATCCGAGTACGCCGCCGTTGACCAAGCCGACGCGACGGCAGTTGCTGAAAGTCGCTGGTCGCTCTGCAGACGATGCCGAAGTTCATCACGAATTGACCCAGGTGTTGGCGTCCATGGCTTTGAATCTGTCGCTGAGACCCGCTGCGCAGTTGCTCGAGCGCGCCCTGGGCCAACTTGTTCAGTTCTGCAGCTCACTTACCGAGATACAGCAGAGTGTAAATTTGTTGAGAATCGCCGCGAGTGGATTGAGTGAGACTGGCGCGGATGCAGCTTCGGCCCGTGAAGCAGCGGCAGATGAATCAGAAACATCACCTCGAGCAGTTAGCAGTGTACCAAAGCTTTTCCTTGCTGAAAATCTGAAAACACTTGCTGGTACTGCTCTGGAAACAGCGAAGACAAACAATCCCGAAGGCACCAGTAAGCCTGTGATGCCGTCACCAGCAGCTCCAGTTCCAGAACCCAAAGCAGCAGCGCCGGCAGCAGCTGGCAAGAAAAGCGTCGCTGCTGCTCCAGCCAGAGGCTCTGTGGCAATTCCGCAACCGCCAATCGCTGCTGCTGCGACAGCTCCGCCTGAGTCAGCGCCAGTTTCGGAGGACGCCAAGCCGAAAAACGATGCACTCTCTGCTGCACCTTCCGTCGACCCACAGGTCAAAGTGCTCGCAAACAAGCTGGTATGTCTTGCTGATGTCTGCGTGGTCAACATTTTTTTGCCGTCCCCATGGGAGAACCTGTTTGCTGCGTCATCTCTCAAGAAAGAAGAAGACGAAAGCAAAGAAAGTGAGAAGAAGGAAAAACTGGTGCTAGTAGGGCCGCAGTTGTTGTGTAAAGTCGAAATCTGGGCGCAGGTTTTGCAACAACCAGCTTTATCATGTGGCAAATCGGACCGACAGCTTGCAACGGCGATTATAGGCGGTAAAGATCTGCAGAGTAAGCTCCGCATCATCGACAACCTATTGGAAATCGTCGATGCGATCTACTTTGTCGGCGAGATCGCACTCAGTCTCTACCGCGCGCTTTTCACGAAGCACGACGACATGCGTTGTCGATGGCGGCGACTGCCCTAGCGATTCCCAATGAGCCTTTGGAGCGTACTCGTTCCTGCGATCGAGAGGCTGAAGCAAAAGGCGCACCGCAAGTGCGTCCGTCTGTACTTGCCCATGGGCTGGATTGTCGGAAGCGTGACCTTAGAGGAGCAAGACCCGCTAAGCAATGGTGCAGACGACGAGGATGACGATGACGGTGAAGAAGAAGCCGAAGATGATCAAGAAGATGATGAAGAGGAGGGCAGAAAGACACGAAAGAAATCGAAAAAGGCGACAAAGCCATCGAAAAGCCCAAGAAGCCCATCGTCGAACCCGAGGAGATCGATACGTGGTCCAAACAGCGGCCGTACGAAGGCGAGAAAGCGCACGTTGCGATGGACGATACGAGCTCGCACTGGCAGCTGGTTTCGGATGTTGACCACAGCATCTTTTCCAAGTGGAGAGTTCTGTCTGGAAACGCCAGCATCCTGGTCTCGAAACGCAATAAGGATGCTGACGACGAGAATGACGAAGACGATAACCCCGAGGCAGAGCCACCAAGTGACAGAACGAAAGCTGACGCCGCTGTTCCAACTAACAGCACACCAGTGAGCGCGTACGCACTCGATAACCTGACAGCTTTCGAGTTTGAGTGGACATTCCGAGCGTTTGACGTGGGGCCAGCGTCTATGCGAATTCTCCTGAACCAGCTGCAGCAATTCTTTTCAGCAGAACGAGACGCTGATGGCACGGGAGCCCACCATTTGGTCGTGCATGGCCTCTTTGGTGTCGTCGAGTGTCAGGATTTTGCGCGCGCAACGAGCGAGTTTGTCGCCTTCTTGGACTCGTATGCAGTCGCCACAGATCCCCAGGATGCGCCTTCATCCTCTGCAGCAAACGCTATTTATGAAATAGCCCCACCACCACCGCAGAGACAGCTGATTGTGTTTGGGGAGTCGACAACGCAGTGGTTCCAACGGCTGGAGATTGGGAAACCGCGAGCAAGGGAAGTTGTCACGCGCGAGGATCGCAAGATGGTGGGTGTCTTGCGCTCAGTGCTCGCCGCGAAGCCCCACCCCATGCTGTTGCGCTTGATGGCACCACAACCAGCAGCTAAGCAAGTCGCTGATACGTCAAACTCAGCCGAACAAGATGATGCTGTTGGCAAAACAGACCAAGGTGCTGACGCGGAGTGAGACCAAGAGGAATATAAACGAGGAAAGACTTCCCATCAGAGAATCAGAGAACAGCATCGACAGTATTGCATGCGCCGATATCAGCCATTCATTTCCACAATACTGTGTCGTGGCACTTTCTCGCTCACATTGTGTGTGTTGGACGCATATTACTTTGGTTTGTTTTGTTGCGTTGGTTTTCCTACACGCGAATATGGCGACGATTGTGTCAGCGTGGCGAAGGCGGAGGCGACCCACTCGGGGATGTTGACGGCGGGTACTGCTCCAGCAGGCGCAGGTTGCTCTCGAGCACAGTCGCGCTCACAGGCATCACCGCCGCAGCTGCCTCGATGGAGGGCAACTCCTGCGGCAGACCATGTCGGATCTCGGTCGTCGGGCCATTGCTGGTGCTGCTGACGTTTGTTCCTTTCGGCATTTAAGACAGTAGCAGGAGAAGTCCAAATACGATGCACTCAGGTCGTGGGTCTCACTCAACAAGAATTCGCCAGATAGCAGCAAACGAACGCACCCGCGAGTAGATGTATGGGTCCAGCGGACGCAGGGTCCGCGCCACGCTCACGTAAATGAACAGCGCCGAGCACTCGGCTAGCAGCTCATTGACCCAGTCGTAGCGCCAGGATCCTGGCGGTGTGACCACGACGAGCTGTTCGTTGGCACGCAGACACACACACACATCAGCCAGTCGATTTGGTCGAAAAGCCTCAGCTTTCTCGTGAAAAAGCAAAGTTGTTTTCCGTACGTTGGTGATCAGTAAACACGTCGGGAGCAGCAGATAGACGAGAAATGTCACGCGGAAGCGCCTACACACGACGCAGCGAGTCCCGCGTCAAAGAACGAGCCCCTATAGACAGAGTAGGAATGCGCAGCACAGACACGTACTGGAACTGGTTGAGCTTCATATACGTCAGTGGCGTGACAACGTTGTTCCAGCGCGCCTCCGTGAGCGCGAGCCGCAGCTGGCTGATCGTGAAGTTGAGCGCGGCGATCACGCCGAGCATGACCACCGACTTGATCACGTACTCGGTGAGCATGTACGCCTTGCAGACGCCATCCTTTGCGTCGTCGCCGTCCGAGTCGCACAGCGCCTTGACGAGCGCGATCGCAAAGTACACGGCAAAGATCACGGCGATAAATCGCGACTCGCGCGTGAGCGACCACCCGAGCGACGCAAAGAGCAGCACGCCGAGCAGCGCGGCGCTGGGCGTGCTCTGCGCGAGATCCCGCAGCGTCGTGAGGAACGCGCTTTTCGCTCCCGAAAAACTCAATTCGCGATATAACCAAAGCTACTCAATCAATCGCACATCTTGTTACAAACGCAGAGGAAGCAGCCAGATGCAAAAGCAGAGTGAAGCAGTGTACCTGGAGGGTGGCCTCGATGGTCTTGACGTGCAGTGCGACCTGGAACGCGTAGCTGATCCTCTGCGCAAGACACCACATATGACAGAAGGCAATGAGCGCTGTAATGGCACAGCTCTCATAAGAGCGCAGCCGTCGCAGATGGGTACGCACAGCCACGTTGCGGCGGCGCAGATAGCACTCGAGGATCCACAACAGCGTCAGCACCGTGTAGGACAGGACCACCGCTGCAGTAGGGACGTATCGTAACACCGCAAAAGAGATGCAGGAGACTGCATGATTCCACATGCACCTTTGTAGAGCGGCAGTAGCCCAAGTTGCTCGACGCCGAGATGCTCGGAAAGGCGATTGTCGTACCCGACGTTGACCATCTTGGCATATCCCTACAGCAAACAAACGCACCGTGCAGCTCATTACGAGCAGCTATGTCGACGACAAACGACTCGCCTCGTTACCTCAATGGCCACCGAGGCTTCGCCGCACACCTGCATTTGCAGTGTGTACTGACTCGCTCTCGGGACCGTGAACGCGATGCTCATCGCCGTCTTGGCCACCAGCTCGTCCCCCGCGACAGCGAAGCGCATGGCCGACGGGTAGCGGCACAGGATCGCGGGGCTTCGCAGCGGCACGTCCTTGAGTCTGGGCACCGAGTACACGCGCCACTGGTCAATGTTGTAGAGCGTGAACACGACGGGGATACGCTGCGCGTCGACTTGCGGATGCCGCGGGTACTGGAGCTTGAGCACCTGGAGCTCGACGCGACCGCCGCGCTCGATGCCGAAGCCCGAGAGGATCGTGCGCGTGTTCCAGCGCGAAAGTTGCGCGGGGCCGCCGAACGAGACGCCTTTCATGGCCTGTGACGCGTTCAGGAACGCCGCGCCCGCCGTGCTGTCGTAGTCGAAGCGGTGCTTGAACGACGTCTCGACCGCGTGCGCGAGGGGGAGACGCCTGAGCACGGCCACGCAGCACAGCAGAGAAAGCAGCGGCGACGCAGTTTGGCCGCGCATATCGGGCTCTTGAGTGTGTTTTCCAGGTGTGTCCGCACTGCTTGGGTAGAATGAGGTAGAACGACCTTTGAAGATTTTGCTCTCAATTAGGTACGCACTATCAAAATCCGCGTGGGAATGGATATCCACAGCACATTAAAAAGTTTTCGCTGGCTTATTTGCGCATATTAACATATATCCGGTGAGGCTCCACAACAATCCCGAGTGCACATTTCACGCTCGCAGCCTTGCAGTGGAAGGCTCGCTTCTCATCTCTCCCAAGTCGAGCGCAGCAGCCGAGTCTCTTTTCTCCAGGACGAGATACCAGGATCGAAATGCCGTTTGAGAAGCCCTCGCCTGTGGGATCTCAGGAGGGACAAAGCTCACTAGTTCCTCACGCACCTGACGTCTGCATGTGTGCGTTTGAATCAGGATCGCAAACAAGGCTGCAGCACAGCGCTCTCGTTTTCAGTCACTCTTTGTCAAGCGCCGCGTGATTCAAACTCGCAAGCCGAAGGACAAGAAAGCAGAAGTGCCCAAGTCTCCCGAAACGTGGATCGTGGGTGGATTTTCCCCCCTACACGCGTCTACAAAGTGTCAAAGTCCGTTCTATGGTTGGTCTTGGTATAGGATATGCTTCATGAACACGAGCGTCGACTCTACGGATCTATTTCGCTGCATTCTGCTATTTTACCAGAGGCTCCGGACCGCACCTCATGACGGCGAAAGTCGGTCTGGGTCTTGCCGTCGTCTGGGATGGAGACTTCGCAGTCCGCAATCAGCACAACTCGGGAATTGACACGAGAGCGCGCTGATGGAGCGACACGACATCTCGCAGCATTGGAGTCCGGACACGATTGGGCTGTCGTACTTCACCTCGGTCACGGGCAGTTACTGCAGTAAGTTGCACCCAGTCAATGAGCTCTTGATCCGAATTGACCCCTCCTCGCATGAGTACAAATGCAGCGATTCAGCTGATGGAGCATTGGCGCGTCTCACAGTCATCACGCGGAAAGCTGTTCTTCCTCTTGCTCTCTGCGGTCGCTCTCGATGGCTGCGGCATCTGGTGCATGCACTTCACCGGCACGAATGCGCTCAAGACGCGACTGGATGACGGCACGTTTCTCGCAGTGGACTTTGAGGCCGGTATGACGATTCTATCGCTGGTGTTCCCGGTCGTGGGCGTCTTCATCGGACTCAAGATCGCGTCGAACGATCCATTTTTCCTTGAGATCGAGCAATCGCGACGCAAGGACATCTTGGCCAGGGGAATCCAGGATATATCGCTCGAGTCGGTGGCGAAAAAGAAAGGGCAAGTCGCCAAGAAACTCGAGTTTATCGCGCTGTTTTCACGACTCGGACGCATCGCAGTCGGTGGACTCTTTGCTGCGATCGGCGTGCTTGGGATGCACTACCTGGAGATGATGGCGCAACGCACGAATGCCGTCACGCACTGGGATTTTGGAATCGTTGCGCTGTCGTCCGTTGTCGCGTTCGTGACCGCGAATGCCGCATTTTGGATCCTCTTCCGAGCCGTAAGTACCGACACCTAATCAAACTGACCAAAGATGCCTGGGCAGTAGAGCTAAATCACTAACTCTAGAAGCATGTCCGTGGTTACTTTGCAGCTGATGTTTTGGCCTCAGTACGAAAGTCTGCGCATTGGCAGCGCGATGGCCATGGGCATCGTTGTGCGCGGCGCGCACTACGTGGGCATGGGCGCTGCGACCTACGAGTACTCGGAGGAAAATTATGGCGACACAGCGCGGTTCCTGTTCCCAACTGGCCATGCGGCCGATGTCGCGTCCCACGGTTCGCTGCTTGTATGCTACTGGCTGTCATCGTTCACCGTCGTCATGTCGATGCGGAAGACCATCCACCGGAACTCAGAGGCTTCTAAAAAAAAAGCAAACTCAGCAACAAGCCAACGAGCAGTCACGCCTCGGAGCAGCAGCGTCAAGCGATGAGCAACCGACTCAAGAGCGCGGTCAACACCAATAGCGTCCAACCAGCGCCGGAGCCGAAAGCAGGGCCGAAGGGAGCGACCATTACAGCGACAGGTACACAAAGACAGTCTTCTCTCAAGATGAACTTTCCCATCATATCATCGCCACCGGAACTGGCGTCGATGAGCACGTCCGGGTAGGCAGGCACACAATCGTGGAAGTGACAAAGCTAGGCAAAAGGAGCAACGTATGTAGAGAAAGCGAGCACAAACGGCGCACTGGAAAGAGAGCACGAGAGATATGCATACATTCCAGCCAACCAACCTGGCAATTGGAGCTCTTCATGACTGTATCTTTTTCGTCCACAGAATGTAGCCATTTGTAAATAACTTATTTTACTACCTTGTGTAAGCAACACAACCCAGATGGCGATCGCTCGAATGTCGCACGAAGGTCGTCCGTACTTTCGCCTATGGCGCGCCACATCCCGCGATTCAAAAAACAACATTAGGCCGCCGCCGTCAATATGGAGAGCTTCGACCGCGACGCGCCGCTCTTCGACCGGCGGCTCCACGTGCTCGTGCAGTATCCGGACCGCGAGGAGAAGCTGCAGCCGCTCACCATCCGCCTGCTCCACGGCGTGCGCGTGCGTAAACACACCCTGGCGCTCTTTCTCTGCTGTTTATGTGCGCATCCTCATCCCGCGTTCTTCTTCGTCTCCTTTCTCTTTGCGTCGACGCAGCAAAACAGCGCGACGAACCAGAAGGAGCGCGTATTCCGCGTCGAGATCACGGACGACGACGGCGTGGACCCGTACTTCCTGTACCTCTGGAGCGTCTCGGAGGAAGAGTTCCACGAGCTGAAGCAGCAGCAGCGGCTGCTCGTGGACTTTGTCACGTTCCCGACGAACCTCATTGAGCTGCTGCAGTGTTGCTTGAAGGACAGCGCGAAGAAAGCGGTGGCGGCGGCGCGGCAGGAGACAGCGAAGCCTGGCGGCGCCGCGGCCGAGGACGACCACACGGACGACGACCGCGCGACGGGGAACCCCATTGAGGCTGAGCCGAACCCGCTGTCTCGATCCCAAGGACCCGTTCCGCTCAGGTTTCGTGCTACGAATCTCGTTTTATCGGTGTGAGGAAATGGGTACGCTTACTATCTTATACATGCTGCTGTAGCTACCTGGCTGTGCTGAACACGAGCGACGCGCATGGGAACTCGGTGTTCAGTATCGTCGAGACGAACCAGTTTAAGCACCTGACGCACCTCTCGCTGCAGTCCTTTCCCGGCGACGATGCGGCGATCAAGGCGTACTTGGCCGCGCGGCTCGCGCAGATCAGCGCCGAGAAGCGCTACTTGGCGTCGACGCTGAAGCAGACGTCGTCCGATTTGCGGAAAACGCAGCAGAGCGAGGCGCAACTCGCACGGCAACTCGAGATCATGACGCAGCAGACCGAGTCTACAATTTCGCGCGAAAAGATCAAGTATGCAGATGATCTGAACGCCCAGGTACGAAGAAAAGGAAGCATGTTGTAGCCTCGATCGCTGCTTCGTTGCTTTTACAAGAAAGCTAATTGGCGTCCACATGGGATTTTGTGAAGCGCGAACTCGCAGCGAGCACTTTGAAGCAGCGCGAAGACGAGTATGAGCTGAAGATCGATACACTTGCGAGCAAGTACGAAGACGAGGTACGACGAGAGTTCTGACGTCCTGATGCTGCAGGGCTGCAGCGAAAGTCCTAACCACGTTCTCGTACGTGGTGGCAGATCAAATCCCTGCGGCAAAGCGTCGAAGCCAACGAGTCGATGGTCCAGGACCTGGCCAAGCTAAAGTACCAGCACGAGATGCAGATCGAGCAGCTGCAGCTTCAAACGAAAGATCTCGGCACAGGTAAATACGCGCTCAGTGAGGAGCTTCAGGTGCTGCGGATACAAAACAAGGAGCTGGACCAGCGAGCGTTCCAACAGGAAAAGAAAATCAACCAGCTGGAGATGCGCACGGCAGCGCTTCAGCAGCAGGTGCTGGACAAAGAAGACGTCATCACGAAAACGTCAGACTTGCTCCAGGCTGCGCAGCTCCACAAGCAAGAAGTGGAAGAGTCGCTCAAGGTGTACCGAGACAACCACGCGCGTTTGCAGCAAAAGCTCGAGCTCAGCATCTCCGAGATCAACAAGGTCCGTGCCGTTTTGTGGTGGTAAACGGTGGCTGGCTTGTATGCTCACTTTGTCGTATAATTCAAAGGGGAACGACATCATCGAGCGCATTCAAAACGAGAGCCGAGCACTAAAGACCAAGATGCGCATGAAAGCCAAGATCATCAAGCAGCAAGAACAGGTTCAAAAGTGGCTCATGACGCTGTTGATGGGTTGTTGAACGCACTGCTAAGTGACTGTGTATGTGTGTCTTTTCGTTTATTCGTGGTGAAAAAGATCCTGGACGAGAAGCAAGCTCAGCGCGATGAGCTTGTACGCGACCTGAAAGGAGCGAAAGAAGATGTCCGAAAGAGGGAAGAGGACATCATGGCGCTAAAGGTACTGCTGGCGCCATTTTCCAGGGTATCAATCGTGAGATGCTGGGACTCACGCGTTTGCTGTTCTTGCTCCGCCGCTTAGGACAACGTGAAAGAGCTCAAGCAGAAGCTCGAAGACAGCAACAAGCTGCTTGCGTCCAACCAACAAGGTACGCGAACAGCAGCTTTGGGCAGCACCCTTCACCAGCGACTGATTCTATGTGTTTCTATCGCTCTCTTCAGTGATCACGTGGTTGAATAAAGAGATCAACGAGGCCCAAATCGCGCATCAGAGACGAGCGACCGCGCATCCGTCCGTGCTCTCGTTTCGGCCGACCGACAAAAGCGCTGCGGACAGTGCTCGGCCACCACCGCCGCCAACGCAGTTCACCAGCACACGAAACCCATAGAGAGAGAGAGAGAGAGAGAGAGAGAAGTTCTGGTACAAAACAAGTGACACGCTTCGTGGCCTTGATCCACACAGACTGCTCGCATTGAACTCGTTCTCTATATCACGAGGCCACCGTCGACTCGAATGCACTGTCCTGTGATGTACGACGCGTCGTCGCTGGCGAGGAACGCGACGAGCTTGGCGACTTCGTCCGCGGCCCCGAGGCGCGCGAGCGGGATGCTGCTCTGGATGCGCGCTCGCGCGGCATCAGCCATGGTGGACGTCATGTCCGTCTGGATGAAGCCCGGCTCAACGAGGTTGACGCGGATGTTGCGGTTGCCAAACTCCTTGGCGAGCGACTTGGTCACGCCCACGAGGCCCGATTTCGACGCGCTGTACGCGGCCTGCCCCACGTTCCCATGGGAGCCCACGACGCTGCCAATGTTGATAATGCTGCCTGCGAATCGCCAATTCGCTGCAGTGTAAGCGCGCAGGCCATTCATTTCCCCCCAGCAGTAGCTCCTAATGTTCAAACGCACCTTTCCGCTGCTGCATCATGCCCTTGGCCACGGCCTTGCACATTTGGATCGGCCCGACGAGGTTGGTCGCCAAGAGCTCCTCGAGCTCGCGGTCCTGGAGCCGCAGCAGCAGCGCATCCTTGGAGACGCCCGCGGCGTTCACGAGTGCCGCGACCGGACCGAGCTCCTTGGTGACGCGCGCGACAAGCTGCGCTGCATCGCTCGCCGCCGCGAACGACGACGGCGCATGATACGCGAGCGGGAGCACGTTGGCGCTGCTGCTGCTGTTGGTGGTGGTGATGTCACTGCTGAGGAGCTTGGCGACGGCGTTCTCGGCGCGCGCGAGCTCTCGTGACGTGATGGCGACGCGCCACCCGCTGCGGCGCAGCTGCTGCGCGACCGCGAAGCCGATGCCCTTGCTGCCGCCCGTCACGAGCGCCACTCGGCTGGCGGCGGCCATGCTTCTGGCTGTCTATTGGCTTGCTGTGGTGTCGGAGCAAGCGTTCCGCATTTGGCGATTCAATGTGTCCGCATTGAGTATTGTTTGCACAAAACGGGTCCTGGTTTGGTATAGTACTGGGATGGTCCAACTGCCCATTTTTCTCGGGCAAAGATGCCTATCGTTAACGCTACCTTTCATAATATATAATACTACAAGAAGCTTTTAGTTTTAACATACAAGATACTTTGTATAGCAGTATATACCTTTGAAATAAAATATTCGACTTTTCGAATGCCGACTGCTAATCGCAGGTAGCTCATGCGATACGCACTGACCATCACTCCGCCCTCACTGTTTATCACACACAGTACGCGAACTGGAGGCCTGGGTATTATGGCCGGCGTCATTGGCACTCTTCCCTCGCGAGCCTCTCTCTCTGGCGATGGCGCAGACGTGCTCGGCGTGCGGCTTCTCGCCGTCGCGCGAGACGCGGTTCTGCCCGCAGTGCGGCGCGCAGTTCGCGGACCTGAAGCCGTCGGCCGCCGTCGCGTCCGCGGGCTCGCGCGAGCGCGAAAAGGCCAAGATGCGCGCCAAGAAGAAGGCGCTCAAGGAGAAAAAGAAGAAGGACCGCGCGGCAGCGGCGGACGAAGACGACGCCAACTCGAGCGACTCGGCGAGCGTCAAGTCCGTGGAGCTCGTCGTGCCGCCTGCTGCCTCGGGCGACGAAGCGAGCGCGATCTACAAGCGCATGCTCGCGGCCGTGCGCGGCGCGAACCGCAACAACGACGAGGTCGTCACGGCGTTCAAGCAGGACTGCAAGCTCTATGGCCAGGGCGAGCTGAAGGCGAGCACGTTCCTCGAGAGGCTCGCGACGTACTTTGGTAGCGGCATCATGCTCGAGCACATGCTGCCGCAACTCGTGCGCTTGATCCCGGATGACAGAAAGCGCAAGAAGCTCATCAAGGGCCACGCAAAGATGAAGCAGAGCGAGAAGGCGCTGTCGGGAGGCAAAGGCGCGCGGCCGTCTTCGTCGAGTGCGGTGGTGACGTCTGGCCCAAACACATCGCTGCACCGCGGCTCGTCCGGCAGCCATCGACCGTACTCGGCGTCCGACATCCGCAGCAACAGCAGCGACGATGAGTCCTCGCATCGCGGCAGTTCGTCGTCAGCGTCCTCGAACCCGACATCCAGGTTCGTCTTGAACCGGTACGCTGACAACCCGAAGTGCTCGATCTGCAGCGAAGACTTTGAACTCAAGCGGCGCCGCCATCGGTGCCGGAAATGCGGCGCGAGCGTGTGTCACTCGTGCTCGCCGGCCAAGATGCTGATCTCGCCGGAGCAGGTCGCGAGCGACGTCAAGGACTACGACCCGGCGCACCCGCAGCGCGTATGCACGATCTGCGCGCCGATCCTGCAGTCTCTGCAGGACGGACTGAACTCGCAGTATGCAAACTGCCACAAGGAAAACCCACACGAGGCCAAGACGCGGCTGCACATGCCCATCAGCCGATCGCTCGAGAAAGAGTGCCGCAATGCCGCCGACATCATTGGCAACTTTTTCCGACCCGACTTTGGCGCCGACAGCGACCGACACATCCCCGTGAGCTTCCTGAAGAAAGCGCATGGCCTCGCGTTCCTCACAGTTATCAAGGCCGGGCTGCTCATCACCGCGAAAGTTGGAACGGGCATCGTGATCGCCAAGCTCGACGACGGATCGTGGTCGGCGCCATCAGCGATCGGGACAGCGGGTATCGGCGGCGGCCTCGAGGCTGGCGGCGAGATCGTCGAGATCATGATCATCCTCGGCTCGGCAAACGCCGTCAAGGTGTTCCACCGCACCCAGGTGAACGTCGGCGGCGGCCTCAGTGTCGCTGTCGGGCCCTACGGACGAGAAGCGAACGCGCAAGCAACTGCGAGCCGTGGGGGTTTCAACGCGAACTTCAGCTACTCGCACAGTCGCGGCCTGTTTGTCGGCATCTCGCTGCATGGCGCAGTGATCACGTGCCGGTCCGAGATGAACAGCAACTTCTACGGCCAGAAGCTGACTCCCGAAGAGCTCTTGAGCGGCGCGGTGCAGCGACCTCGAGCCGCACAGTGCCTGTACGAGGCGATCGAGAACGCCATGGAGGGCGTCGCGCAGTTTGACGCGCAGGAGGCGCGCGACCGAATCAAGAAGGACGACTGCATCCACTGCGAGTGCAAGCAGTTCGTGGCCAAGGCGTTTTCCAGGAAATGCAAAGTGTGTGCCCACGTGCACGACAAGTGAGCCCTCCCATGGAGCGATGCGTGTTCCCTCCCCCCTCTCGAGTTCCAACTCTATACAATGATACAGAGTACTTTGTGTGTTTTCCCCACTACAAGCGGCGTGGCGTGCCTCGACCAAGTGAGCACCCAATCTGCATGATGATTTTCTTTTACTTTAAACTCCCTACGGTCTTATTGCGATAATACCACACGCAAGACGCAGTGATGGCTTCGTTCGCATCACTCGCCCACGTCGTGAGCCAGCACAACTGTTAGATGCTTGCCAGGAACACCTGTCCTGCCTGCCGCCCCGCATAATCAAGCGCGCCGCTTACGCAAAACGCGACGTAAACACCGCTGCCACGCGCTCGCATACGCACCATAACGAGCTGCGCGCAAGCCACTCGTGCTTGCAGGCGACAGAGCGGTCGGGTCGGAGCAGAGATGGCCGCTTGGCATCATGGCCGGCCGCATAGGCGCATCTGATACGGAGCGGAGCGGATCCCATCGAAATGGGCGGATCGCAGGGAGCGGATCCGCTCATGGTCCACTTGACACGTTCCACGCTCTATCATTGGCTAAAAAAGCACTGCCATCGCGTTTCAAAAGAATACGCAGTCGGTGGCTGCAGCCATCGAGCTCCGCCTTTGCGCAATAGCGCCAGATCGCGCCTGCTCAATCGGTGGCACACCGCGCGCCCTTTCCGCCACCATCCAACGAGTGGCCCGGGTGGTGTGGTGGATAAACAACCGAACGAGAGAAAGCGTCCCAGTGGCGCACGCGCGAAGAAGCAAAGCAACGCAGCGGCAGCGTGGCTCCCTTGTGCGCGGCGGTCCCATCCACTTCACACACACACGCGCACGTATACGCACGTCGTCGTCGTCCAGCATGCCCGGCATCGCGGCGGCAGCAGCAGCGGCCGCAGCCGCGCGCGGCGCGACCAAAGGCATCAGCAGCTGCCTCTACCAGGACTTTCTCGCCGAGCACACGCTGCTGCACGAGCCGCTCGAGCCGTCCGACCACTCGTGCCACGGCGTCGAGATCAACACGCACACGCCGAGCGGCAACCGCATCGGCCTGCAGACCGGCGTTGTGTCGCCGTTCTTCAAGACCGCGACCAAGAAGCGCGGCGTCGCGGCTGCGCTCGTGTTTGAGAGCCAACTCAACTCAATGATCACGTCGAGTCTGCGCGTGAGCTCGGAGCGCCACTTGGAGCTCCAAGCGCACCTGCACGCGAGTGAGAGCGTGCGCTTCACGCTCGAGGCGCACGAGTCGGCGATGGAGAAAATGCCCGCGTCGTTTGCGCGCATCGGCTGCGACTACAGGGACGACACGGTCTTTGCCGGCGCCAAGATCGATGCGGTGAACGGACCGACACTACAGGCCACGCTCGGCGCGCGCATGGGGGTACGTACGCTGACAAGTTGTTGCACTTGCTGTGCGGTGAATGAGGAACTCATGTTCGTTTGTGGACCGTCAGGATGTCGCGTTTGGCGTGATCGGCGCGTACGACGTTGGCTTGGACCACAGCGATCGCCTCGGACGGTTCTCGACGCTCAACTTTGCGACCAGCTACAGCCACGACGACATGCTGGCGCTCCTGCAAATGTATGTTGAGCCGCGTGCGCGCGTGTGTGTGGCCTTGTTCTCCATGGACTAACGTCTTGCTTTGTGCGATGGCTTTACACAGCAATGACAAAGCCAAGATGGTGCGTCTGGACGTGACGCAGGTGGTGGCGCCGGAGCTGCTTGTGGGCACGGCGTTCGTGTATGACCGCCGGAAAGACAAAAAGACGATGCGGCTGCGCGCCAAGTACGCGCTGACAGAGCGCGAGACGCTCGCGAGCTCGCTCGGCTCGGACGGCATCCTCGTCGGCGCGTACGAGTGGCGCACGTCGGCGCACCTCAAGACGCGCGTGTCGGCGCAGATGGACGTGCGGCATTACGACAGCGACTCGCATCACCTGGGGGTCTCCATAGAGATTAGCTGAGCGAAGAGGAAAAAAAACGGCAGCGACAGCCAGGGACGCTGCACGCTGCTGCTGTTTTTCTACAGCATCGACAGCGTGCGGCTGCTATATAAATGGAAAGAGAAAGCGCGCACACACAGAAAAGCAGCAGAGATACGTCGTGTTGTTACCTTGCAACCAACTGGCGTTAACGACGTTTACTTGGCGAAGATGACGGTGTCGCGCTTGGAGCGCGCGATGACGTTGCCCTTTTCGTCGCGCGCGCCCGGCGCGGCCTTGGCGCACGGGTGGTTCGCGAGCTCCTGCGGCACGGGCATGCTCGTGGACACGAGGTACTGCTTCAGGTCGTACATGATCTCCTCGTCGTCGTCCGTGAGCAGCGAGATGGCGATACCCTCCTTGCCCGCGCGGCCCGTACGCCCGATGCGGTGCGTGTAGCTCTGGATCTTGGACGGCAGGTCGTAGTTGACGACGTGCGTGACGTCGGGGATGTCGAGGCCTCGCCCGGCCACGTCGGTGGCCACGAGCACGTCGCAGTAGCCCTCGCGGAAGCCCCTCAGACTCTCCTCTCGCTGGTCCTGCGACTTGCCGCCGTGCAGGATCGTGATGCGGAAGCCCTCGTGCGACAGCATCTTGGCCACGACGTCGCACTCCTTCTTGATGTTGACGAACACGATGATCTTGGGGCCGTCCACGACGCGCTCCTTGCGCGAGCGCGGCTGCGGCTGCTGATCCCCTCCACGCAAGATGCCGTTGAGCACCTCGACGAGCTTGGGCTTCTTCTTGCTCGAGTGCATGAACAGCACGCGCTGGTCGATGCGCTTGTTCTTGCCCGAGTCCTCGTCGCCGATCTTGACGATCGCCGGGTGCCGCAGAAACGTCTTCGCGAGCCGCTCGACCTCAGTCGGCATCGTCGCGCTGAACATCGTCGTGACGCGGAAGCGGTGGTCCTTGCCTGCGACCGCGAGCGACAGCTGCTGCTCCATCTCCTCCTCGTTCTCCGACTTGAGTAGCGAGCCCATGTTCTCGAGCACGGCGACGACCTGCGGCTCAAAGCCCATGTCGATCATGCGGTCTGCTTCGTCCAGCACGACGTAGTTGCACTGGTTGAGCACCAGGTAGTGGTTCTCGAGGCAGTCCATGAGACGCCCCGGGGTCCCAATGATGATGTCCACGCCTTCGCGCAGCTTGAACGCCTGGTCCTCGATGCTCTGTCCACCGACCACGGACAGCGTCTTGATCGGATGCTGCCTTTTCTCCACGACGCCGACCACCGTGTGCTTGCACAGCTTGATCGCTTCCTGCTCGATCTGCAGCGCGAGCTCGCGCGTCGGCGCCATCACGAGCGCGAGCGGACCCTGCTCGCCCGTGCGGCTCACGTTCATCGGCGGGAGACTGTAGATGTACGCGATGATCGGGATCATGAACGCCGCGGTCTTGCCGGACCCCGTCTCGGCGATACCGATGATGTCGCGGCGCTGCAGCCCGATCGGGATCGACTGCATCTGGATCGGCGACGGCTGCTCAAAGCCGAGCTCTGCGATCGCCTTAAACACGGCTTGGGGGAGCCCCGCGGCCTCGGACCACTTGCGCAGCGGGTTCGGCGCCTTGCCGCCCTTGATCGTGATGTCAAAGTCCTCGCGGAAGATGCGCCAGTCGCGCTCGCGCATGGCGTCGAGCGGCTTCTCGGACCAGTGCGTGCCCATTGTCTGCGCCTCGCGGGTCACGAGCTCCTTCATGCGGTCCTTCTCGCGACCCTGCATGCTGCGCATCGCGCGCTCGCGCTCCCGCTGCCGGTCCTCGAGCTGCTCCTTCGTGAGCTCTTCGTTCTGCTCGTCGGCGAGTCGGTGCTCGCGCTGGCGCTTTTGCGACAGCTCGTTCAGGAACGAGTTGTTCTTCCGCTGCTCGCGCATGTCGACGCCCGCGCGGTAGCCGCGGCCGTAGAGCAGGTTCACGTCGAGGCGCTTGGCGTACAGCGGGTTCAGGTCCGCCGACGTGTCCTCCGTCGGCTCCCAGTCGAACTGGTAGTTCTTGGCGAACTTCTCGCTGGCTTTGGCCATTTTCTTCTTCTGCGTCTTCTTGCCGAGGTACTGGTCCTTGATGGCTTGGACGATCTTCTCGTCGTGCGGCTCCACGCGCTGTGGCTGCGACGAGGAAGCCGAGACAGCGTCTCGCGACCCGCTTGCTGCTGTCGCGCGAGAAGAAGGCACTGCGTCTCGATCTCTGTCGCCTCTTGACGAGCGACCCGCGCCGCTCTCTCGACTGTCGCGGCGCGCATTGCTGCGCTTGTCGCGCTGTCGCTGCAGGAACTGCCGCCGCGCGTCTTCGCTCTCCTTGCGCTGGCGGTCCATCTCCTGCCGCTTCTTCTCGAGTCGCTCCAGCGCCTCTTTCTGACGCTGCTCCTTGGACCGGAACACCACTTTCACTTCCGCTGTGTCGCTCGCTTTCGCTCCTGTAGCGGCCAACGCATCGCCGAGTTTCACTGGCGCCTTGCGCGCAACAGCAGCACTGGGCGGTTCAGTAGAAGCGCCAGTGTCTCCCGACTTCCCCTTTGCCGCGAGCTCGCGCTCGGCAGCGCGCTTGGCGGCGCGCTCTTCGGCCAACTGCGCGATTCTCGCGATGCGCTCAGCCTCCTCGCGATCGATTCCGTCCGGCAGCGCGTCGCGCGGCGCCGACCGGGAGCGGGACCGGCGCGCGCGGCGACTGCTGCTGCTGCTGGATATGGTCGATCGCTTGCGGTCCGCCGAGCGTGAGCGGCTTCGCGAGTGGGAGCGTCCGCGCTTCCGTGCGTCCATGCTGCTGGTCGTGCGTGGGTTGAGCTGTTGGTTTCTCCTGGCAATAATGGGAGCAGCGGATATCGTGGCGGTTCGTAACTTCTAGAACATGGTGCATCCGATAAGTTGGTTTTCTGTTTTATATACAGTGCGCGCCATAAATATGTGCCGACCGGTTTTTCTTGAATAATTACGCCAAAAATGCGATTTTTAAGCTAAAAATTGGTAATTCTGCTCTCGAGACGAAAAGCTGTTGGGGCATATACTTTTTTCCCGTATTCGATG